>JAOUZG010001077.1:629821-644084 GCA_026289955.1 Argiope argentata | reverse complement strand
TACTGATTCTTCTGACACCTGGCATTTTCGAGTGCAATCGAAAATCGTCTTTTACTTTGTTACAGACTGTGTAGTGACATAATGGCAGTCATTTTTAGCATCTTGTATAATAATTAATCATATAAATATTTTTTTGTAGTTATTTTATACTTTTTATCTTTTTCGCGATGAAACCCGCGAGTTATTTTCGCAATTTCCCCCCCCCTCCCCTCCCACAACTGCGACTGTGTTTCGTTCCTATTTTTTTCCCTCAGATGCACTCCATTCCGTAATGAGATTTACCGTTATTACAGCAATAATAGCAGTGACAATAATTAGTCATTATGAATCAAAGAATAGCAGGAGAGGTATTGCAATAGAGCAATGCTCCTCACAGTTCAATTGCCTTATTACAATGTTTCTAGTATCATTATTACATTTTTAATGATTAACAGCATTAGGTAAACAGCTAGATGAGCGCCATTCTATAATTTAAATGTTATTTAATTTTGATAAATTATACTTTATCATGCCAGCTAAAAAAATGATTTTTTAAATTCTACGTAGAGAATTCTGATTAGCTGGTTTTGTACGAAAAATGATGCAATTACCTGGGATTAAATTTAGTAAAATAGGTTCAATTGTAGTGTCTGGAGGCTTATAACAACATATATAGTTCCAGTTTAAAAAGTGTTTTAAATGGGAAGAAGAATTGTATTCTGGATTGTTTGAATCAATAAATATATAGTTCAAAAATTACAACTTATAGATTTCCATACAGTTTTCCTATCCATTCAATTATATTTTATAAAATATTCTTGACAATATAACTGTGTGTGTGTGTGTGTGTGTGTGTGTGTGTGTGTGTGTGTGTGTGTGTGTGTGTGTGTGTGTGTGTGTGTGTGCGTGCGTGCGCGCGCGCACGCGGGTTCGTACGTGTGTGTGTGAGAGAGAGAGAGAGAGAGAGCAAAGGCGACTGCTAGTGACCAGTATTAATATGTAAAATATATTAACATTAAAAGAAAATAACGTTACTAAAAAAACATAAAACTCATAAAAAGATATATAAGTGTGAGTGATGCGTCTTACCCTGTTTTCTACCCTTTGTTCTGCATGCGAAGCGTGTGAATGAGCCCCCCCCCCGCGGTAAATGGAGGCTGTGCAAGAAAATGTTTGTGTTACGTTTTATGGATGAGTGAATGAAATATATGAATGAAGTCCATTCCATAAAAGGGATTGTGTCGCACAAGTAACTAAAACTTTGTCCTAGATAGCGTAAGGCTAGGCAGATTAGAAATTTTTAATTTCCTTTATTCTGCTTTATTTTAAATCAAAAGCTCTTCAGAAGGAATCTGGAAGGTCGATTAATTAACTATGTTTAATTTTAAAGGCAATAAGTGCCATGAAAAAAAAACAGAATCGTTTGAAATAATCAGCCGGAAACGTTAAGCCTATTCTCAATAGTGTTATTGAAAAAAATTTAAAACCTTACTCATTTCGCGATGGGGGAAGGAAGTTATTTTGGCGATAAAGTTAGTTTTTAATAAATAATTAAAATTCTACATTTTGTAGTGGACTGAATTGTGAATCTAAACCATTCTCGAATCCACGTGAACACACAAAAAAAGTTTCATCAAAATCGGTCCCGTCGTTTAGGAGGAGTTCAGTCAGAAGGAATTTTATATATAAAGATAAATCTTCTCAATCATTTGTAAAATACTTTTTTTATTTATCCAATCAAATTCAATTAAATTTTTTTGAAACTTAAAGTGGACGACAGTTGGTGTTAATAAATTTTTTTCAAATGTTAACTCATGCATGAAATTTAATTAATTTTAAATGTTTCAAATAGAATTTTTGAAATTCGTAATGAAAGTTGAAATCAACAGGCAGTGGTTTATTCGGTAAGAAGAAAGGATATCAGTATTTTTCATTGGAAGGTGAGGAATGAGAGTTCGATTGTTGTGAAAAGCAACCATTATTTGATAAATTATTTATATTAATTGTAATTACTTAATAATAAGTAACTAAAAAAATGTTTCTTTGTCAACCTAAGTAGGAATTGACTTAATTTTTTTATATTACTTGCTATTTACTTATTTATTGGATTAGTCCAAAAAAATTGTAAAATGTTTTATCTTCAAAATATTTTACAATATTTTCATTAAATGTTTGATACTCAATATCACGGTTGCAATATAAATACTGCATACATTCTGCCTTTCTTTATTTCAAGATATGGTAAGTTATAATAACATGCTTATAATTTTGAGATTATGTGTTCCGATTAAGAACAGTAAACTTAACATAAGAAAGTAAACTTAAACATATAATCTGAACTATTTATATAAAGAATATATTCGGCTGATTTTACTTATTCGGAACCAATATCGGATTGCAAAAAAAAAATAGTTTTTCAATGTTTTAATGCACTTAAAATTGATTGGGATAAAATCTTAGGTTTCTTGATTCTATCGAATATTCGATATGAAAAAAGGCTTAGCAGCAATTCTATTGTTTTAAGTTTGTGGCCAAAATAAATACTATATCTGATCTTTTATATTTGGAAATATGAGGGGCTGCAAGAAAAAGAAATTAGATATTAGCTTTTGACAGAATCTGAGAAGACCCATATAAAAATTAAAGATAAAAATATTAGAATGAATTATGAAATGAGATGTTGAGAATCAAGATAATCACATCAGGAGTAAAGATTGAAAAAGCGTATATTTCGAGGAAACATATTAATAAAGTTTTTTTATCCAATTCGAAATTATTAGCACATTTCGAACCTATTTGAATTTATTAGTAGAAAAGCCAAGAAGGTAAAAATTTCATATTGATATCTTTTATTACTTTTTAAAATATTCAATCCTAAAAATAAAAGGATTGCCGAAAAATTCCTATATTAGTTTCTATACATTGGAATTCATGGATCGAAAAATTGAACGATCGGAATATTATTCTAAAAGGGCTTTTTTTTATGATAACAGTATCATAATGGTCTATTTTCAACAAAATGTTGCAAAAAATAAACTTTTTTTTTCTGTGACGACTTGCTCTTAACAATGGTGTTTGCGAGAATAACGGTGTATGGTTTGAACATGTTTTGTGCTCAGACCACTTCCCCACTGAAGGAAGCATTATCGACCGTGCCTGGTTTGGACTATCAGGAAATGTGATCAAGAGATCATAATTCATACAAAATGCTTACAATTTTCAACGATGCTATTAAAATTATCATTATAATAGCACCTAAAATACTAGAACGTATCCGACTATTCCAGTCAGTTGATTCGAATTGTTAGAAAAGTATTTATAATCAAAATTTGACAAAATCGCTTATGTTGATCTAAAATCTTGATCAGGTCTTACTTTTTGAAATGCTACTTTCTGCATGGTGCGTTGTATGCAACTAGACTTAAAGAAAAACATTTTCCACATTTCCTTTGGATTTAAATCAAGTGTTTGTTGGTCTAACCGTACTATTCTAAAGTGTGATGGTTCATATGACATGTGTTTGTAATCATGGACAAGCGTTCATTTGACACGTATTTCTTATTATCATGTGAGAACATGGTGTTATTTTTGTTAGGTTTTTTTTTTAAATTAAGAAGGCAACAAATAAAGGAAGCTCCAAATCGCATAGGCAGTGAGCATAAATGGCAATATCCATCACCTCTTTTAATCGCAAACATTTTTTGCCTGCTTTTACCATTTATGTTTTGTTATGATACATGCTTCTTTGAAAGCAGAGACGTTTTTAAAAGGTTGGCCTTCTTTTACTAGTATTGCTTTTTCAAACGGGTTTAAACTACTTAATGACTTAAACTAATTAACTAATTAAGACAGATAATAAATTATTAAAGAATAATGTTCTCACATGATAACTTGAATTTAGACGGTAGATTTTCTTTTCTTTTTTTTAAGTTTATATTTTATTTAATTTTTTAATTCCATATTGATATGTTTTAATTAAAGTTTGAAAAAAAAGATGTTTCTGATACCTTACTTTTTACAATACTTTTTAAACTCAGACAGTTTGAGAGCTATTAGATACTGGCCTAATAATATTACCAGTGTAACGACTTGACCACGAGCGGGTCAAATGAAATGGTAGCGTGTTATATACAAAGGGTTTATTTACAGCTTTACACAAAAAAACACGTCATCTAGGTTAGATACAGGAAATATTTACAATGGATTGACTGTTCGACAACTATGCCGGGAATTTACAAGCTGTCTGCGTATTCGGTTACTGCCTGTAGCTCCAGAGATCTACGGATTACTTCCGGTAGATCTTTCTAACAAACTCGAGATCGCGTGGTATCTCTTCAACTTCAGCACTGCTCACAGCTCGTCTCGTCCACCGGATCAGCTTGTCTTCTCCCCTCTTCTCCTCTCTCTCCTCTTTTTAAAGGGCTCGAAGCTCCACCTCTCAGGCTGATATTGGCGCGCTGCAGATGCCGGTTGTCCAATCATTCTACTCCCACTCGCACCACCATGTCGTGGGAAGATTTCTGAGACCTCCACCCCTTATCAGCACCGTCACCCGCTGTTCACACCTGCATTATTCCTTCAATGGATTGTAAACAGCATCTGCTATACGTTATCGGAAACCTTCCCAGCTGGGTGGTCCATAGACGAAATAGTCCCGTCTGGTATTTCGGCACGGTTTACTGCTTTAATGAGCCGAAAACATGTGTGATCCCTTATCTGCCTATCTCAAATTCTAAGAACGGGAGAAGCACAATGAGATGAATAGCCTCACCGCTGGATAGGAATATCATTGTTCGATCATGTGTCTCTTCCAGCAGGAGACAAAGTGGCGACTTCCTTACAACAGCTAAAAAGTCCGTTGGCCCCAAGTTCAAAACACGATACCAATAACTCGATTACAAGACTTTTATCAAAATTAAACAGTTTCTAGCCTGTTCTAAAAGAATACAATTATATACTTTGTCAAGAAACCATTAAAGAACCAACCTGTTTAAAATATAGATAACTTTTTTTAGACTTATTCGAAGAAAGAATAAAGTCGTTATAGAATGAGTGGTATTAAATCATTTTACACATAGAGAATTGTTAAGTGTAATAAATGGAATTCCTACCAGCAGCGTCTAATATTTATACATTTATCGTAGGTAAAATATATAATAATTGGGAAAATTTTCCTAAGAAATAAAATTATAATTTCGAAATATTAGTATGAAATTTGCCTAAATGTGTTGCTTATTAAATGGTAGTAAAAGAAATGAAACTTTAAATAATTATTGAGTGATACATGAAACCAATAAAGAGCACCAAAGCAGTGTGAATAGCTTCTCATTATTTTTTAATAGTTAAATATGGGCTTTCTTTAAAACTGTTTATGTATTTGTGTTTATATTTCTGAGACGTTACTTCTGAAAGGTCAGATATTTCCATAAAGTAAATCGATTCTTATATGATGTTAGTTGTAGTTGTCTTTCTTTCTTTTTCTTGGTAATGGTTGTGGTGGGGAATTGCGTTATAGCAATTCTTTTTCTTTCACAATACCCTGATGCTCTTTTCTTTCTTCCTATCTTTCTTTTTTTTTATTCACTGCTATATGACTTATGATGGAAGTTCAGAATTTAAAACTGTGTTTTGATTTTTGATGCTCTGTTTATTTATGGAGGAACTCAAATGAAATTTCAGGTTTCTGTGCTAATGCACGGTTACCACTTTTATTAATATTATCATTAATAATTTTAATTGAAAGGATAGTTTCAAATTTATAATTTCATAATTCGTATTGAAAAATGCCCAGTATAGTTAAATTTTTGGTTTGATGTTTTGTACATTAAATCGTATAAAAGCATATATTATTTTAAATTTCATAACCATAATTAATTAATTTATGTAATCATAATATCAGAGATTTAAAAAAAATTTAAAAACGTGTTATCTCTAGTATTATAGTAAAACTTTTAATATTTCATTATTTAATTTTTTTCTCATTTTTAAAACTGCAATTCATGATTAGAAGTAAAATGGAATCTTAAAATAAATTTATTTCAATGAGTCAGATATCTCCATTTCAATCAAATTCAATCTTATTAACTAAATTTCTACTAATTGAGTTACAAACTCTGGCTTATCGGGGAATTCATGAGAAATAGTTATAAATTTTCCTCTTTTTATAAACATGATGCAGGTCAAATTGTATAACTCGTTATAAAAAAGAATAGCAAGCTTTATTTTAATCAAAATACTTGTTGGAATTTTTTTAATTTATTGTCCTCTATGAGTATCCGATTACATATATTATGTCAAAGTAAACAACTGTCTTCTTTGCATTGCCAAAGTAGACAATTCAGAGGCCTTCTGAATCATCAAAATAAGTAAACTGTATAATTATTATCCAAAATGAGAAAAAAAATTATTCTGATCAATATTCATAAAGGAATCGAATAAAAAAATATGGCCAGAAACATTTTTAAAAACTATTATGTTGTGTAAATACCAACTAGCGTTTTAAGGTTAAAAAGAAGGAGTAGGTGCGTAAAGAAGAAAATCCATCTTGGAGGAGGGAGAAAAAAAGAAATTTTCAGCTGACTTTCCTTCCGTTACTGCAAGAGGGAGCAACTCGTGCGGAATTCTAACTTCTTCCAGTAGTTGGAAGGGAAAAAGAAAAAATACTGACCATGCCCCCTCCCTCTGTTCCACTTTCTTTATTCACGAAGTGGATGATTTTCTTTCTTTCTTAGCTTATTTTTCTTTCCTTTTTCTTTTCGAGGGGGTGAGGGGGTGAAAAATAAACCTTCTTCTTGAAGTAATATAAAAAGTAGAGGAGTCATGTTTTGTGAATCCTTGGTAAATTGGAAATGACCATATTGGGGGATAATGAATATGTTTACAGTTGTAAACAATGTTGTTATTAGTGGCACTTGCTGTGGACAAGCTTCGCCAAGACATTAGCGAGTTTTAAGCCTGAAGGAGTCTCTCTTGATTCGTAGTAGTGCCAACTATTGCCAAGACGACGACTTTAGCTACTGACTCATCACAGTCTCTTGCACAGTTCCTTTTTACAGTGGGGGGGGGCACATTCACCTTACATATAGAACAAAGAGCAGCCACGACCAAAACGGAACGCCTAGCTCTCTGAGAGAGCGCGCTACCCCTAGGCCAGGACGCTGGCTTAATCAATGTAGCAAACAGAAGAGGGTATATCAGTTTTAGATTGTGTTACGAAAAAACACATAATCGTGTAGCATTTTATGTAACTCAAGAACAATCAGGAATATGCCAAGTGAAATATCTTTTCACATCTGTCATATGATATGCATTTGTCATTTTTTATTCGTTAAATTCAACGTTGAATGATGGCACTTGAAACTGCATTCTGCTGTTTTCATGCAGACCCGGGCTATCTTCTCTAAAAAGTCTGATGTTAACACTCCTTATCCCTGCTGGAAATTTCTCCTGACTCCTGAACACAAAGATTATCTGAGTACAATGGCATACGAAGTTCTGTTGGCAAACGATTCGGTGAGGTGTATCAATAAGCTTTCAGGATATTTCTCCTCTAATGAACTTCAAATTAATCCAATTCTACTCTGGTCATGAAAGAAATATCCAGGAATGGAGAATATAAATGGCAAAAGAAGAAACTCACTTAAGAATGTGCTTTACAAGACTTCTTCTATTGCAATAAAATTAGTTTGAGCCCTTTTCCTCATAATATTACACAGCTTTATACTGCATTTTTTTTTACTTTTCTTTTGTTCCTTGATTTAGCCTTTTCTCAACCTTTGAAGTCTTAAACATTATTGTCGAGCTTTTACAAATCGAAACATCTGTTTTGGTATGAGGATTTGACACGATAAATACAGAAACAAATATAATAAGGTGGAGATAGTTGAGGAATGTATAAATTTTTTAAATAAATAAAATAACTAAGAAATATCTATATTCTCTTTTATAATAAAATATTTCAGAAATATGGAAACGTAACTAATGTTAGCTTATAAAATATTTTGTTTGTTTTAAATTTACTGTAATTAAATTATGACTTTTTAAAATCATATTCCATAATAGTTTGTTTTAAAATAGAGAAATTGCAATTAGTTGTAAATTAATAACTTCCATTTTTAACATACAATAATCTAGAAAAGACTTTTTTTGCATAATCAAAAAAAAAAATAAAGTGTAAAATAAGGTAGCCTAGATAGATAGTGTGTTACATTCAAACAATAAAACTCTATTCAAATATTTTGAATGTTTAAGATTAAATACTTAAATAAATGTATTTGTAAAATTATAGAATATACAAAATTACAAATACAGGGTCTCTCAGCGAAATCGGATAAACTCTGCACAGCCAGATTCATTGTTAGGTATACATAAAAACTGCCCAAAGAACCGCACCTCAGACCCACTGTTTTCTAGAAAAACGCAAGAGAAAATGTATGACGTTATACACGGTGTATGAAAAAGCCTTTCTTCAAAACATGAACATCCATACTTGCATAATTTTAAATAGTAAGAAGTTCGAAATTCCCACCCCGCATATGGAGACACGCATGCGCGGGTCGTGCAATGGTTGACTGTTCACGTTCAAGCATCGTAGTGTCCACAAACGTAAAATCAAGTGGGAGACGAATAAAGTAAACCAATTTCTGAAGTAACTGGCAAGAAATAGAAAAAAAATCTAAAGGGGTCAGAATTGGAAATATGACCATGAAACAGGCCCACAGCATACAATCCAGAGGCCGAATAAAGATTCTTTTCGTACACCGGATATGTCGTCATACATTTTCTCAAGCATTTTTATTGAAACTTATGGATCTGAAATATAGTTCTTTAAACATGTGTTATGCATTCCAAGCCACGAATGTGCCGAGTTTATCAGGTCTTCCTAGGACACCTTATATATATGTCACCGTGAAAGTACATAATGCAGTTATTTTATAGAATACCTAGTTATTCCATGAAATAACTGATCGAGTCCGTTAAAGTGTGTAATATATTATTAATTTGACACTTTAACTAGTTATTCTATGAAATAACTCATAAGAGACAGTTAAAGTGTAAAATAAATTTATCTAAAATGAAATAAATAGGTATTCTAAAAATAAACTAACGATAGACAATTAAAATGAAAAAGAAGCAGTTTATCTAATTTATGCGGCGTGTATATGGTATTTATGGAAACGTACCATAAAATCATTTGTCACAACAAGGATGACTAAAATGACACTCGGAATTCCAAACAACATTATTTCTAAAACAAAAACATTTTTTGTTGACGCACTGGGTTTGACACGAACATTTTTTAATTCCCTGACCAGTGCCTGAACTTTGAGCTGCAGCAACCGACCGGCCCGCTATGTCAACATCCGGTACTTCTTCGATTTTAATGATTTTTTTTTTTTTTTTTTTTTTTTTTGCAGACACTGAACTGGGATTGGGAATATAATTGTTTCATGCGGCCGTTTCTTTTGCCCAATTGGAAAATTCCTTCTTCGGTTATTTCTATGATGATAGCTAAAATAGATTTAGCATCACCTTTTCCTCTGTCAGTTTCTGGCACAGGGAAACGGACGGTAAACACAGAGGCTTCAGAATGAGATTTATCCGACATTCATTTATTGTTATTAATATCCCAATGGCCCGGAATAGCTCATAAATGCAGTAAGGGTGGAAGGTAAATGTATTTGTCCTGTGAGATATATGATATAGATTAGTTTACACTTTAACGGGCTGCAGATCGTTATTCTAGGAAATAACTAGTTAAACCATGAAATACAAGATAGTTTTACGCTTTAACTGACACCATCAGTTATTTCATGGAATGACTAGGTATTCTATAAAACAACGGATTTAATACTTTAACAATAACATATATAGAATTGCTTAAAATACTTTGCTGTTTTAATACTATTTCATTTGCAAAGATGGCAGAAGAATTACCTGATGGGTTGCGAAAATCATTTTGAAATAATATTTGAAATTTTGTTTAGACTCAATATATAAAAACCATGTATTATTTTTAACATAATTTTTATTCCAAATTGTTGTTGCAAAAAAGTTATATTATTAATATATTCAGTCATTTGTTTCTCCAATGATTTTTGAACATTGAAGCTGAATTTGATTTTGTTCCTGTCATATTTTCTTATTGATCATTATTAATATATAGATAGAGAAGAATATGAGAAAATTAGAAATACTTATTAAAGTTAGTAATTCGCGTTTAAGAAAAAATGTATAATTATGTTTGTTTGTTTTGTGTATGTACAGTTTCTTGGATGATTATAGTAAAAAAATGAAAATAATTATGTTATTTCAACCAAAAATTATATCGTCAGTATTTTGAATATATAAGAACAAGTACGAGGAAAACGAGATATCCTTTCTTCTGCAATGAATCGTTATATCAAAGAAGAGCATTCAGAAATGGCAGTTAATTTCTGATTTTTAAGAAGTTACATTTTTAACTACCTCATGAATGAATCACCAGAGTTCAAGATGCTAACCACTGAAAGATAGAAAAAGAAGTATCGCCCCTATATCGTTGCCTTATTGCAGCTGACTAGATAGCAGAAACTCTCCGGCACAGTCCCTTTGTGTTCCGTCAATGCAACATTAATATACTCGATCTGTTCCTCCAATCTAATCCTCTGCATTCGCAATCCGTAATGATTCGAAGAAACACGTTGAAGCTCGAGCGCCATTCACAATGCAGACCTTCGTCTTCCTCGGAGTGGAAAACGATCAGAGGACCTCTTTATCTCTAATAATCGTCAAATAAACAGACCGTCATCAAAGAACGCTCGTTAAAAGCTGAGGCGATTATCGATTCTGGCCAGGATTATGAAGAAATCTGGTGATTCTTTTTTTCATATCCTGCTTTTGTTGTTTTAAAAGCTTTTTTTTTTACTGAAATCTTGCTGGAATTGTTTTCCAGTAAAATATATAAAATAAAAATGCATGTAAAATTATCCAGAAAAAAATCACTTTAACTTTCTTTGTTGTTATTATTAGTGCACTTGCCATAGACAGGTTTCGCCGAGCCATCAGCGAGTTTTAAGCCGAAAGGAGCGTCTCTTGTTTTGAAGTAGCTCCAATTAGGACCAAGAGTATGACTTAGGTACACACATCATTCGCTTGCACAGCCCCTTTTTGCAATGTGGGGGGCACATTCATACAACTTACCGAGCCATGCCAAAACCGGAACTAAAACCCGATACGCCTAACTATCAGGACGCCAGCTAATTTTCTTTAAACAATATAGATTATTGCAATTTGTTTATCTGTTTGTTGTATAAACATTTCATTTGACAAGAAATAAAGTTTTAAGGAAACAGATTTCAAATTTTAAATTTTTAGCGATGGACGAAGACATACCAACTTTCAAGTGGATTGTGTTGGGGTACCTAGTGACAAGAATGAAATCCAAAACAATATATGTTCTTTAATATTAAAATCCATAGTTAAAAACTCGAAAGATGACATTGATGACAGTATGTTTACGTTACCCTTATTTTTTCTTCGAAGAGATACCATGTTTTACAATTCGAGTGAAAGTTAGTTTATGTACTTCCAGTGCATCTGTTCCATTCATTATCTCATTTTTTTCCATAATCTAGGTCGATGTTTGAGCGAGACTTTCGTTACAGTTTTAAGAGATGATATACATATAACGAAATATTAGAAACCACAAAATCAGAAAATAATAACGTATTTATTAACTTTTATATTTTTTTAAATAATTCACTAGATTCATAGGTCAAAAATATATCTACTTAAACTTGTCGTTATTGAGAAATAGGTCTTACATTTTCACACTTAATAATATTTTGAAAATTAAAGTTTCCATTTCTATTGAATCAGCATTATTTATACAAAACTCATTTCTCAGAAAAGAAGGATTGGATTTTACTTAATATAAAACCCAATTGCAAAATTCTGGATGACAATCATGCAATTTCATATGTCACATTTTTACTTTGAAATATTCTCTGCATTGTCCCTATTGGCTAGACACTCTGCTCATGATAATATGAAAGTAATTTGAAAAATAAGACAAAACATTTAATGCAAAATAAGGCCAAATACTGCATCTCATATGAAACACATCAACCTCTCCGAAAAAGTAAAAATTATGTGGGGATGGAATCACTAAACATTCTTATAATTGCATTTCTTGGGAATAAGTCAAGAATATTTTTTTGTATTTTTTAAAACATTTTTGTATTTATTAAAACAACCAGATGTTAAATTTTTTTCTATTATAAAGAGGCTCCTACACCTTTGAGAAACGATCAATCCCTATCAACTGTTGCCATTAAGTTTCGAAATTCGGATGGACTATAGCCAATATTAGCTGTAAATGAAATACAATTAGCATGTGATTGGGAAGGGTCACGTACAAAGATAAATCATTACTAGACGTTCCCACGATGAGCTTGAGACCATTGAGGAAGCATTTATGAGCTGCTTTGGGATGATAAAGAATGCACCAATCAAGCACCAATGAAAAATTCAGGGGCGGATATTTGACGGAAGTAAAATGCGGTATTTGAGAGAAGAAATGAGTATTGAGAACCGTTTAAACAGAAATCGGAGAGAAGTGGGTGTTCGAAGGTGTTCCTGATTTTATGAGGACCTCCGTGTAATTAGATTTCTGTGTTAACCGGATAAAAATCAGGAAATTTCTGGGGCTTCCCTTAGAGTAGCCGTATAAGCTAACAGCATGCTAGTGGGTTTTTTAGAATGGGGAAGGGTATTCTCCTAATTGATCAAGAACCTATTTCATAAATAACTTTCTACTGTCGTGAGAATTTTGTAAATAATATCAACCTAGATGAGAACACGTTGTTTTTGTGTACATATATAAGACTGTAAATAAAGGAATTGCTTTATACGCTACTCTCAAATTTGATTTGTTGAAATCAAGACATTACATGGCAGAAATCTTAAGCATATCTAAATGTTTCTAATTACTGACATATATCATTCTCTCAGAAGATATATAACATTAACATTTTGAAACTGCTTCTGATCTATAGCAATAAAATAAACCAAAAACCCCTGACTTTCGAAGCTTTTTTTTGCTCCTAATAAGATAAAATTCTACGAAACCTTTTTGATTTTCAATTTTTTTTCAGGTGGTTCTCTTTTGCTACATGACTCCACCTAAATTAAGACATAGCATAAGTTAAGATTTTAACTCTGAGCCACCATTTGTTGCGTTATAAATGCATCCCGTTCCTCGAGAAATCATTAGGATACGTCAAGAAAAAGAAATTTATGATTCCTTTTACCATTGCAATAAGAATCGGATGTAAATCACAACTATTCTCTCGCCCTTTCCCGCTTTTCTAATAGCGTTGCGTTTTCTTTTCTTTTTTTATACTTGTGCTCGCCTTTGTGTTTGTGCTTTTGAAATATTGGCCCTCTGATGGTTCTTTCACTTCTGTTATTTACTGTTTTAGGCTCTGGCATTGTGTTGCGCTATCGTGTGCTCTGCGCTCATTTCTTTTCTCTCAAATTGCGCAGATGTTTCAGCTGTTCTTTATTTTCAGATATAACCAATGGTGGGATAGTGTGTTTTATCTGGGACACAAATATAGCATTGTCGATATCAGTTATAATAAGCATCTTTCTTTTACAAAAATGATTTGTCATTATATAGATAAAAGTAATGTTCTCAAATTGCACGAATTTAGTATTTCAGCTTTATTTTTTTCCTATGGGAGCAAAACTATTTACCATTATTTTATTCCAAAGTTCTGTAAGATCCTCTTTTCCAAGAGTTGATTTTTCACAATTTGATTTCTTATTTAGTTCAATAATGTTCCGAAAATATCTAAAACAATAATAATCGCTATAATTCTAAATTTTTTCATGATCATTAGAAAATATTCTGGCCTGGTACCAAAAAGAGAGGAAATCTTGAGTTTGAAATCTGATTTCCGAAGAAGATTCCTTTTTCTTTGTTGCTCTTCCATTTTCGGTATAAAAATATTTTAATAAAACCTTGTACAACTCCCTTTTACCTGATTCCATTCTACAATTTCAAACCCGATGAGTTGCTACCTGAAACAGTAGTTTTGAAGCATTAAAATAGGCAATTATATCATGACTCAAATAACTTTGGATGTGAAACATATAAAATTTCTCATATAAATTCCATGCCCATAATGTGTGTTGCTTTCAAACTTCTAGTAACATTATTATTATTATTATTATTATTATTATTATTATTTTTATTATTATTATTATTATTATTATTATTATTATTATTATTATTATT
>JAOUZG010001077.1:608359-629811 GCA_026289955.1 Argiope argentata | reverse complement strand
TATTATTATTATTATTATTATTATTATTATTATTATTATTATTATTAAATGGTTAATTAATCTAATTATTAATTTATGATGAGGTCGCGTGTCAACAAAAAGGAAATGCAGACAGATTTACTAAATCTTATTTTTTTATTATCAAAAAAATCTTATTGCATCATAAATAATATTATCAGATTTACATCCACTTATTTTCATACAAACTCTATTATCGTTTTTAAAACAACAACATTAAATGTTTCAAGAAACATAACTGTTGCCAATCTGAATTTACAACTATTTACAAAATAATATTTATGATTAATAAACTACTCATGCATTATTTTTAGGGAAATATTTAATTTATGTCACAAACTTGCTCTTATAAAATTGTCTTTCTAGATTAGATAGATTAGAAGTTGAAATCAACATTACATCTATATATTTTTTCTAATGAAACTTGACAAAAATGAGTCCAAAACTTTAAGAACGTTTGGAAACAGAAGCTATTCTTTACCCTAAAATCTTTTTCTTTATATCTGAGTTTGATATTTATGTATTGAAGACTTTAAGATGTCGTCTTATAGTATAAGAGAGGTATTCATATGTAATGACTTTTGCCTATTGTTTTCTTCGTATAAAAATATATGAAGATCCATGTTAAAGTGAAAGTTAAATAAAATGCAAATATTCTAATTCAAGTTTGGATTTCTTCATATGTCTTCACATGCTTTTGGCCAAATGTTAAGTGTAAAAATTTGTTCAGATTAAAATTCATTTTCATTTCTGTTATTTTAAAAAGAGAGTTATATCCTTTAGATTTTTAGATTAAAGATATTTAGATATTAAATTTATTAAGATGACATTAAAGTAATTAACATTATCCAAATATTTCTTATTGTAGTTTTTAAAAAATTTCTTGATTTTTATGCAAATTCATATGTAAAAAAACTAAAATGTATAAAATTTTTCTCACAACCGTTGTTAAAAGTACTATAAGATTAATATTAAAAGGTGCATAGAACAATTAGAATTTTAATTAAAAGCATAAATTCTATCATTAAATATTGAGATTGGATAATATTATCAATATTGTATTATTTGTTTATATAAGTATTAAAATCTAATTTAAACCCTAATGAATTTTAAAAGTTTTATCTTTATTTTACCCATATTAATTTCATTCTAAAATATTCTCTAATTTCCTGATTCCATTCCTCTTTTACTATTTACTAATTGAATTAAAAGCTGTGTGAAAAGGTTTAACTAAGATGTTTCCATGTTCCAGGAGATGGGAAAAAATATTGATAGCTTAACCCTAGAATGCTAACCATTCGTCTCCTGGACGAACGCTTTCGCAATAACTTTGTCTATTCTTCTCCTATAAAGGTAAATGGATCGTTCTACTCAGTACCTTTATCTGACCTTGGGAACTACAGATGAGGACATTCCTTTTCCCCGAAGTATTTCTGCTTGTAGTATATCCAGAACAATAGTCGTCTCAGAGATGAATGGTTATCCGTCCAGTTAGTATTAAGAAGGCATTTCTGTGTATGTTTTGAGATGTCGAAGCGTCTTCACGTAGAAAATTTGTAGGGTAATCAGAAGCTATCCGTGAATTATTGAAAGAATTAAGTGAGGAAGATCATTGTACTTTTGAGAATGAATTGGAAGATGAAGATTTTATTGAAGTTCTTCTTGCTCCATGGACGAAGAAGCGTCTCAACCTATCAACTTTGCCCCAATCCACAAGGACTATTATAAGTGAACTCCTAAAATTGAACTTAAACATCCAACGACCTGAACAATCTGATATTAAAAAGAAGAAAAATTGGTGCATTTTGTCCATATAATTTGCGCAGAATGACGCGTAATTTCCGTCTGTTATGTTCAAGAGCAATGTGCGGAGAACATCACGCATACATGTGTAAAGATTGCTTCGAAAATAAATAAATAATACTTTTATCCTACTTGACATTCGAGAGTTACGAAATCATCTGCAGGTCGTTTGCTTTTATTTAAATTATCTTTAAAAATTGATTTTAAATACACTTCGTCTGGAAGACGAATGGTTATCAATCTTGTTAGCTTTTTAAAGGTTACCTTCCTAAGGTTAAACAGATTCATCTAAAAGATCCCTATGATTCAATTACCTGTGACTGAAACGTGTAGAAAATCCCTATTAAAATTCCTTAGTATATATTTACAGGGATACATTTTTCATGAGCTTTCCCTTATTTCGCTTTGAGTCGTTCTATATAGCGCACGTCACTTCCGTTTGTACATGTACATAATGCGAGACGGGATTTAATAAAGCAGAGTTAAAAATTCAAAAATTCAACTCTGCCTTCTGCTTCAAACAAAAAATTACGCGTTATATATCACAGTGGAGAAATGTATAAATTCAATGATGTAATAATGCATCAAATACATTAATTATGTAATGAAAGAGAGCAAAATTCAGTATGGAAGATACTTTCAGATCAATGGGGTTCAAATTCATGCTGAATATTATGTTACATACATGTTTATTATTCCGCATACATTTCACAAGAAAATACGTTAAAGGATCCATGAGAGCGAACAAAAAAAATGTATCCTTTGAAAGAGGGCAAAGTGATTCTGAATAATTTTCCAAAAAGGTGGGTGGTGAAAGAGATATATTTGGAGCCGTTTCCTGATTCCAAATCAGAAGCACCCTCTATATTCCTTCATTTGAATTTCTCCAAATCACGTTTTGGATCTCCAGTCTATGCATGGATTTCGCTCTACTTCTGAATGGAAAAGAAGGGATAAGTGGGGGAAAAAGAAGATCATTCTTTCGAGAAATACACCCGGGGAACATTTTCGCTCATCGGCACTTTGCGGAAGCAATTCGAGCAAAAGCCCAACCCTTCCTGCGATAGTTCGGAGGAAAGAAAGAAAACATCGATCATCCCCCTTTTATTTTATTTTTTATAACCGAGGAAAAAAAATTCTATAAAGAAAAGAAAACTTTCAGATCCATAGAGGAAACATTAGATTTGAGAATTCATCGTCAGATATTTTAAGAAAAAAAAAGTAATCTCACGACATGAGTTTTCTTATACCTCGGAAAAGAACCTGGAGATTTTGAATTCCGTTACATTTATAAACAATGTCGAAAAGGGGTGTGCTATTTTTAACACATTTTTTTAATGTTGTTTTTAGCTCATTGTAATGCTGCATTACGGGAAGTTGGAATTCATTGAAGTTTGGAAAAAAGAAATACCGTAAGCTTCTGTCGGTTATTGGCAACTATCTTAATTCGAGGAGAGGCACTTGAAACTGTAACCGTCTCAAAAGACTTTGCAGGTTGCTCAATAGATCCTTACTTTCTTTTCTAAACATAAGTAATTGAAATGGCAGCAATAACAAATAAATTGAAAAGAAAAAACATTTTAGAATGTGCAAATTTTATTTTTATTTATTTATTTATTTGTCTAAGAATCTTTTAAATTTTGCCTTTGAAGCTACTTCAAATCTGATGCTTGGGAATGAATGCAGGATTTCCTTCTCGTGGAGTGGAAGCGATGGCCTGTGTCAAGGTCTTGACTTCCATAGAGCAACCGGCGTGTAAGCAGGTCTGGTGTACGTTGAGATCAAACGTTTTCCAGTTGGTGTGGTGTGGGAGTTTAAAGATAGTGTGCCAGCTCACATGACGTCTTCATCATCTGTCACGGTATAAAATTACGATTTCCGTTCCAAAATAGTTCTAGTGTTGCTAGAAAATGGGACATTAATATTGAAACTGACCATTTTCTTGAAGAGGTCGGAAATATAGTCAAGAATACTGAATGCTCGAATCGAAAATTATGTATATTAGTTATGCAGTTTTAACCAAATATAATTGATTTTTCAAATTTCAACGCCATTCCTTTCGAATGACTTTCCGTAAAATATTACGAATTCCTGTGGAGAGAAATTATTAATGACAGCTGCCGGAGTACATTGATTTTTTTTGTCTTAAAGTTGATATCGTTTCAAACATCAACAATAAGAGGGAGATTGATAATTCCTTTCATAAGATTGATATCTTCTTTTGCTCTCTATTTTTAGTGCAAACATCTTATTTAATGTTTCCATACTTTCACTAGCATAATTTAGGTTCATTTCGTGAAGTAGTTCAAAGTATAATTTAGTTCATTTTCGTGTCAATGAAGTTGATAACAAAAAATTTTAAAAAAAAAGGTTATATTTTGATGGAAATAATATTTTTAATATATAAATTCAATTTGAAGAAAGTAGACGTAATTTAAAATCCTCATTTATTTAATATCTCTTGTCGTACAATATTAATAATTATTAGAATTTATTCCTTATCCCCAAATGCTTTGTTAATGAAAGATGTTATCCTCCTTTTCAGAAATTACATCGCGTTTGCAAAAATATATGCTGTTGTTACTATTGGCACTTGCCATAGACAAACGCGCTGACGGCCAACAGCGATTTTAAACCAACTTTTGTGTTTGGAGTAGCGCCAGCTAAGGCTTTTTACAGGTCGTCACATTCATGCAGCATGCAGAATAACAACCATGCCCGAACCGGGACTCGAACCCAGAACACTCAGATATCGAGGAAGACGTGGTACCTATATGCCAGAACGCCATCAGAAATATATATAAAAACCAACAGTTAAATTCTGACTTTTCTTCTTTTTAATATAGGTTAACTTGGAAAGGAATTTCAGAACCAGTTTCTATTGGTTGGAGACGTTCTTCACCTGATGTCCCAAGGAATGTTACAACAGCAATTAGGTGACCCACTTTCAATCTCCGTTTGCGGGTTTAAAATCCCTGAAAGTATATCTAAAAGGTGTTATATTTTTAAATCTTTAAAATTTGTTGTCAGTGCAGTAAATCTATTCATTTCAAATTCCTGCTTCAACAATCTGTAATACTTTTAAGAATCACAACTTAGTTTTTGATAGTATCTACTGTTCAGTTGGATTTAAAAATGATTCTCAAATGACTCCCTTATCAATTAGCGTCTTATTAGCGGTCCATGAAAGGACACTCATTAAAAGCGAAGACGGTTATCGATCCTTCTTTGCATAATAAAGGACGCCGAAGTATCTTCCTCTCCTCTGTCTATCTTGATCGAATTTTTACTGTTAACATCCTGTAATCCAATTCATAAAAAAAAGAGCAATGCTGGAAAAGTTCAGTTGTTTCTATTTTGACAATTAGACAGTTAGTTGTCATTTAAGGCTTTATCTATTTTCTTTACAAGTATTACCTAAAAAATGTCTAGATCTATATCTATCTATTTATTTATCTATCTATCTATCTATCTATCTATCTATCTATCTATATATATATATATATATATATATATATATATATATATATAGAGAGAGATAGAGAGAAATAGAGATCTAAAGCAGTGTAATTTAACTGATATCAAATTTTACTTGAAATTTGCAGATTTCTTAAAAGTTACTTTCTATATAATTAGTATCATATAATTTTCTAAACAATTATTAATTAGTTTATTTATTTATTTTTTGAGTTTAGCCACATATGGTTTTTCACTTAAACAATTTTTCAAAATAAATTTAGTAGAACTTTGATAGTATTAAGAAAAAGTTTCTACATCTAGTTTTTATTAGTCTTTGTAATCTTGTTAAATTGCATATTAACGCACATGTGTCAACATTTGTTAAAACATATCTAAATAACGAAATCTGTCAGATGATTTAATATTAAGAATAATATAGTTTGGTGAATATCATTTAGTTTTTAAAGAATTGCAAAATTTTATTCAATGGATTTGGAATTTTAAACAATCCTATCTTTTTTCAAACCTTTAAGCCTCATTAAGGTGAGAATGCCGTAATTGTTATCTACGCATTAAACGTGATGAGGCTCCACGTAATTGAAGAAAAGAAGCTGCTTGTATAATGATTGGCTCTCGGCACCTTTGTGACCACACATAAAGACGTAAGTCTTACTTCTTCTATCGCTGATGAGACTACTTCCTTAAGGAAGGGTTGTGCCGTGGCCGGTGTGGGTCCTTAGGACACAGACACTGTTCCCACCATAGTTGTCGCCTCGGTGGTTCGTTTATTCAGTTTTGTTTTTTCCCCGTCTGCCTTTCGGGGAGGGGGGCCTGAGTAGCCAGTTTGTATTTGTGTAGATCGTCATTTGCATATTAGTACTGAAAAAAGCGAAATTCAAAATAATCTATCTTCTTTCCGGTTATTTTCTATTAGCGAGGCCCTGCCTGTTAGATCTTTTTCCAAATTTTGGAAATATTGTTTTGCTTATTTTCACTTCAGCTTACAAAATGGTTTAGCCCGTGTCTTTTAACGAACGTGCTGTAAGTTAAGTCATCATCTCTACTAATGTCAGAATTTGTTTATTAAACGTAAATTAAATTCTGAAATGCCACAATCTTTAACCTTTTGATGAATTTATAAGTATGCACTAGTGTTTCCCCAAGGCACCATCGTTTAGTTTTATTAACTTTGGACATTTTAAATACCTGCCACGTGCATTTGCGGTTTTTGCCTTGCAATAGCGAAGTATGTATTGCAATTATTTATGAAACATTTTTCTCAATTTTCTGCATAACGTGGAAGAAAGTCACAAGCATTTAAACTTATTTAATTATCTAAAATGCGAATATGCATTAACAGTGAATAAATGCATTTAATGAGTCTTGAAATAAATACTTACAGAAAGAAAAGTAGACATTAAATTCATAAAATCTTTCATAAATATAGATATATGCTGATATTTGCATATTCCGTCATTTAAATCTTAGGAAGAGAAAATCCAAATTAGTGCGATTCCCAACTGACAGCTCTGCTATTTGCATTCGATTAAATATTGTGAGCTTCCATTTGCAATTAAAATCTATCGATACGGTTAACAAAATTATTCTAAATGCATAACACTGTCTGTAAGGATGAAAAAATCAATGTCGCTTCTCTTATTTTCTTTCTGTATTTCTTTCTGTTTTTGATTATACTTTTCTATGTTTGTTTTTGTAACTCATTTAAAACATAATTTTTTTCTATAGATCTTTATTTGAATCTTCTATTGATAGAAGGCCACATTTAAATAAAAAGATAAAATTTATCTTCAATGAGAAAAAATTAGATTTCCTTTTCTTCAATAAAAAATACATTATTTTATATTCTTAATAAATATATTCGAGTTGTAAAATTCTGTTTTTATTGAATATTTTGTTTAGAAAACAGGCTAGTCAGTTGAAAAATAAATTATATCTTAGATATATGCTTGTCTCGTGTTGATTATGCATAAGCAATTCGAACTATAAAAGTAAAATGGAAAAAAAAAGCTTTTAACCGCAAAAGAAGCAGAACGTTTAAAAGTGTCAACTGTGCTTTAAAGATCGAAATATATGTCATTTTGAAAACATAAAATCCTAATTTCTAAGGAATCCAGGTACTACTTAATGGCCCTACCTGCTGGCACAGAGGTAGCACGTCTTCCTCGTGTTCCCGGGTTCGAGTCCCGGTTCGGGCATGGTTGTTATTCTGTGTGCTATCTGTGAGATGTGTGAATGTGCCCCCATGTAAAAAGGGGTTGTGCAAGTGAGTATGTAGCAAAGTCGTACTCTTGGCCCTAATTGGTGCTACTCAAATACAAGAGACGCTTCATTCGGCTTAAATCTGCTGCTGGGTTCAGCGGCCGGTTTGTCCATGACAAGTGCCATTTGACACAACAACAGTAATTAAAATATTTTTAGCTAACTTCTTTCGGTACCATTACCTACGTATGAAATTTAATATGCGGAGCTGAAGTCCGAATTGATATATTCTTTAATGGTTATTATGAAAAAAAAAATTATTTTCTCAATTCTTTCAATTTAATCAATTCTTTTTACAGTTAATTTTCTTTTAATAATTTTACAAATCGAAGAGCATTTATAAAAAAAAATATTAAAACCAAATATTCATGTTTTGATTTGAGTATGAGATTATTATTCAGTATATGATTCAGAGCGGTTACTGAGGAACTTTAAAAACAAAATTTCAAGAAATATAGAAGAGAAATTAAAAGTTACTGTCTTAATTTTAAAAGGAAATTAATTAATTGGCATAGATTAATGTGATTTGGACAAAACTTCTTTTAATTGTAGACGATTATTTCTCGTAAATAAAATTAATAGTCCAATTCCCGTGAATGGGTGCTGTAGTAAATTTAAAACGTCTTAAAAACGTAATGCTAATATTTATAGTGATTTTATTTAATCAAAAGTAATTTTTAAATACTTCTACTGGATAATCAATTGTTATATTTAAATCCATGCAAATATAAAGCCCCCACAATTTTTCTATTAAATCCTCAGGATTGCAGATGCTTCTACGTGTTTCAAATAAAAATTCAAAAATTTTCATATCGAAATAAATATATTTGTTTCAACCAAGTAATTTTACTTTCCATTACAAATAGTTTCATCGTAATAAAGATCGTTTTAAGATCAACCATGTTACGTGCTGAGTGGGTTTCATCATCTCAGAGCTTGGCAAGGAAATTGTGGACCATTTGGTGACTAAATGGATATTGCTGAAAGCTTCGGAGAATTTTAAAGATCCATCTAATAGAAAATAAGATGCACCCTGATTGACCAAGAAGGTTCTAGGCCGCCCGCCACCCATCCGGGAACTATGAAAGGTAATCTCAAGCTGCAGGGTTAATTGAACCGGAACCGGATTTTGAGTAAAAGATTTAAAACAGTGTCTTTGAGACGATATCGAAGACACGCCAGAGAGCGTAGAGCGTGCTGAACTGCTGTGTACCAACTCCTTTTGTATTCTGTGGAAGCAGCATCGTATCGTGTGTTTAAGAGCTAGTCGTATGATTGTGAGTTGGTAGCTAAAACGAGGAAACAGTGAGAACTTCAGTCCTTTATAGGTACCGTAGAGTGAAGCTCCGAGAATATTATTTCTATTCTGTGCTATGGTCGATTACTATTTGTGGGCTACTGTCTGTTGTAATGTGCTGCTATGTGTTCATCTCGGCTCTACATATTTGTTGTTTGTATATTCGTTGTATTTGTGTTAGTGTCTTCGCGTCAAATAAATGCCGTTGTTGTTTTTAATTGTGGCCTGCTTAGTGTCTTCACACCATACACTCACTGCAAGCTAACTCGGTGATCAGCAACAATGTATAAGCAAATGATAAAATCTATTATGATTGTAAGGCTTTTTGTTTTTTCTACAGTTTTCGTTTTGTCCATTAGCCTTTTGATGTTTTGAGGTACAACGAAATTTTTGCAAAAATTAAGAAACTACATCGTTTATTTAAGTAAGATCTTTCAAGCATTTTAAATCCACCAAGCATAGAGGAGTGGTGGTCTGGTGGTAAGGTCTCTGTTTTGGAATCGGAAGGTTTCAGATTCAAGACCTGAGTCCACCTAAGAAAAGCAGAGTAACCGGTTCTGGTGCACGCTAAATCCATTGTCCTTTCGCTTTAATTGTGTGGAAGTTTGGAGAGAGGGTACCAGCTAAGGGATTGTCCTCGTTATCTGACTACAATTCAGAATTGTGAGATCCATTGCAGTGTTGCTTTAAAAGGGCATATTAGTATAAGTAAATCATCAAGAATAGTTATATTTACGTAAATGTTGAGCTGAAATGTATAGTAGTTGTAACGGTTAATTTGTCGAAAGATATCAGAAAATTATTTTGTGTATTTTCAAAATGAGATGCCAATATAATTAAATTTCTGTTCTGATAGCCTTTTTGTCACATCGAAAGTGCGCATGGTATAATATTTTGATCAATATTTACATATTCTAAGCCTGAAAATTTTAGCTTCCTTAGCAACGTTGGTTCCTTCAAAAAAAAAAAGATTTCTAGAAGCATAACCAATTTTCTTTTCTTTTTATTTATTTATTTATTTGGAAATCTAGCGTTCTTGAACCATGAATCGTTATATGCACCAGCTACAACTAAAAATCAAAAGCGAAATCTGCTGTTAACACCCACTCAAATGGATCGACTCATATGGTGAATTTTGAGCGCATAGCGATTCATATAGTGAATTTTTAATGCATGAGCAATAAGGGCTGTGTTGTTCTAATGTTCCACTTTATAACGGAAGGAGGTTTTCAGTAGCTTCTGAGGGTATGAACTCTTGAACACCCGGGGATCAAGTGTGACTTCTAGTTCTCAGACTCACCAAACGTTTTTTCCTACGGACGGACTTAATTCGTGCATTCCATTCACTCATCCACAATTCATAATTTAGATATATAACAAAGTATAATCATCTCTTACCTTATACATCCAGTGGTATTATTCTTGACGTAGAGGACTTTGTGACAACGACAAATTTAACGTGCGCCTGCCACCACATACACACGCGGAGATGTTTGGCCCAAGCGTTGCCCCTTCGCAGTCCGAGGGATGCGAATCCAACGCCCTTCCAAACAGGCTATCCAGACACAGAACTGTGTTGCTAATCGAGAAAATCAAGACGTAAAATTTTCACTACATATATTTTTGTTAGAGACTGAATGTGAACAAGAATTAAGACAATTTATTACAGCACCTGCTAAAATCATTCATTATTTTCTATTTTTATTGATGAGAAATATCTTAGACTAAAATCTTTGGAAGTTTTAAAACCAAAGACAGAAAGAAAATTGCATAAACTGATATACTAGATCACCTTAGACTACGAAAAATGAAATCAGGAGCTTTGAGATGATAAAACAAGATTTAAAAAAAAGAAAAAAACAATTTGTTCAATGTCAGATAAATTTTATATTTCCATGAAGCTTTTGAACAAAAAAAAGGCTGTTTTGTTCATTGCATCAGTTAAATTCATCATGTGAAAGCAGGATGTTGCTTTGGTTTAAAGTTTTTGAAGCATCAAAATACGTAGCAACAAATTACCGATTTATTGCTTTTGAGGCATCCATTATCTGCTTTTAGGTTTATTAGAAAATAATGCGGAAAGTTGTCACCTCTGGAAGTTCATTTCCAAAAAAATAATCTAAAAATTGAAGTTTAATTTGTAACTCAAACGTTTGTCAATGGCAGCGATGCTACATTAAATAAATGTTTTTATGATGTGAGAACACGATGCTGTATTGGTTTGAAATTTATAAAGCCACAAAATGAAAGGTTGCCTGAATTTTTTTTCTCGTGGGGGAGGTTGCATTTTTGCTTTTAGGGTTATTAAAAATGGGTAAAAATGGTTATCGCGTTTGGCAACTAATCACCAACAAAAATTACAACTTGGCACGAATGTCTATCATGTACCCGATTCTCGATATATCGAAGTATGGGTTTTCTGATAGTCACATGATTATTTCGAACCTATGTAAGCTGGTATTTGATTTAAATTAATAAAGAAAAACAATCGCTTTAAAATAATATTATTTTTACATGAAATTTCAGATAGCAAATTTCTATTCTTTTTTTCCATATGTTTATTTATTCATTTTACAGAATTTCAATATTTTAAAACCGACACAATATGAAATAGTTTTACCATTTCTCAGTTTTTAATTTAAACTCTATATGTAAATATAACATTTTAAGGAGACGGTATGCTGAAAACAAACATTCAACTTTTTACAAATACTTGTTGTGAATTCAGATTAGTTTGGTTTAGCTATATTAGCGTTCAGTTGTAAAATAACTCTAGAATTATTTTGGGACAGCCCGTAATTTTGAAACGCAATCAGATGACAAGAATGAATTCTGAACTGGTACTTCACTCTCGAAACTCCCATACTACTTCAGTGGAAAGAAGTTTGACCTGATGGACTAAATTTGCATCAGACCCTCTAATTGATAGTTTTTCGGCGGAATTGGGATTCTAATCTGTAACCCGCCGTCTCCGACACTAGAACCCTATCACGAAGCCACCGCGGCGACGTGTGAGATTATAGAATATAAGTTTCGGGAAAACCCGTATTTAGGAAAAAATTAAAGCTATTCTAGCTGTAAGTCTGTATTTATTTATTTATTTTCAACTATTCAAAGTAAACCCAGTTAATAATGATATTTCATCTGAAAAAAAACCCAGCAAACTTAGCCAAACTTATTTAAAACTGCAAAAATAGAAGATTTTATAAAAATGTATTGAGTTTCAATGTATTGAGTTCAAATGTATTGATTGCATTTGTGAAGAAATAATTTCAAAACTAAGAAAATAAATATCGACGTGAAAAACGACTTCGAACTTTATAAAATAATATGTGCTCATCTCCTTCAAAATTTATAGTTTAAATTCATTTTGCTGAAGTAGTCATTAGACCATGCTAAATAAAAAATTGAATTGAAATTTTTATTAACTTTTAATCATAGAGACACAACTAGTAATAAAATCGGTTATTTATGTAAATCAACAATATAGTAGCGTAATTAACTCGTTTAATCAGTATATAATAGATTAAATTGCAAAATGTATGGCATAACACTATTGCACTATTTTAATAGTTCTCTAGTACATAGCTAAATGGTATTCTATTTACACCAATTAATAGTATAATTAAAGTGCCATTTTAGTAAATAAACTCTCATCTATCATTTAAAAAAATGATATCAAAATTTTAAAAGGATTACTTTTCTGTTAACCGGGCTCAAGTGAAAAATCTCCAAATAATGAAGAATTTCATCAAATTTCTTTGGCGATTTTTCGCTTGTTCCCGTCTAACGGAAAAGTACTTTAAAGTGTCTTCCTTTTTATGTTATATTAACTCTAGACATAAGTGAAAATCCTTTTTCGATTTTTATTCTCTGATTTAGCATATAGGTTTATTCAGCAAATTCCAGTCTATTTTCTAAAAATTTATTCTAAGCCAATCCGTCGAGGCACTAATTATTTTTTGACTGTACTTTCCGTCTGGACACTCAATAAAATAAATCTCAGAATTTTTTTTACAACTCGCGAACCAATTACCTTCTCCTAATCGAATTCTGTTCTGCAGCAATCGTAATAAAATAAACAAACTCCACCGCTTGTCTCTTCAAGTTTAACTTTTTTTCAGTCCATAAAACAATCTCATGTGGGAGTTTCTAGGTATCCCTTTTTTTGTCGCAGCCATCTCCCGCCAAGTTCATCTGACTAAATTAAAGAACGGTCGGAAGATTGAGATTTTAAGTGACAGCCCGCATTCATAACACACAGCAATAAACGCTCTCTAGCAGCCAACATATCACGGGGGTGCGTCAAGGCAGAGGAGGAAAAAATTATCGTCCCTTTTACTCTCGC
Organism: Argiope argentata; assembly: GCA_026289955.1. Classification (NCBI taxonomy): domain Eukaryota; kingdom Metazoa; phylum Arthropoda; class Arachnida; order Araneae; family Araneidae; genus Argiope; species Argiope argentata. The sequence goes on along the minus strand of JAOUZG010001077.1, from coordinate 616,606 downwards.
AATAAGAATAAGTTATAAATCATATTTATTTCCACAATTCGCTATTTTTTGTTTTATTACGTTTTCTTCTCTCTTTTTGTAAATATATGCACACACATATATTGTGTGTATGTGTGCATGGTTTGTTTGATTTTATTTGTGAGAAAAATCACCCATTTACACATAAAGGGAATTGATTCTAGTGTTTTCATATTTTTCTTATTTATCATATATTCTTATTTCCTGTTGGTGTTATTGCGTTACATTATCATAAGAACCATAACAATTTTTGTTATTTTTTTTAAAATAGAAAATCGAATGTTTTATGAACGCTATGTTTCATGAAGATCATTACGGCGACAGTGTCTCAGATTCTAATTCCTTTGAGCATGTTTATTCAACTTTCGTTAGAACTCATTTTTTTTTCAGCTCCATTGTTGTTACTAATGGCATTTGCCGTGGATAAGCTTGCTGACGTAGTCACTCACAATTTCTTGTTTTAAGTAGCGATAACTAGAACCAAGTGTACGTCTTAGCTATATACTTACCCCCACTTGCACAGCTCCTATTTATATGGAGGCACACTCATACTCCTCACAGAAAAAAAAACAGAAGAACAACCATTCCATCAGGACTTGAACCCAGGACTCCCAGGTCACGAGGAAGACACACTACCTCTGTGCCAAGACACCGATGTTTTTCAGTACTTTTTTATTGTAAAGACAATAAAGGAGAAATCTTTAAAAAACATGTCAGGTCAAATTTAGCAAGCTATTGTTCCTCTAAAATTGTAGATGCATGTCTAATTGTAGATAAACTCATTTTTATAAAAATAAAATTAAATGTGTGCTTTATATTTTAAAACATAGGAAAGTCACCCGTACTTAGAAAGAGATTCCATTTTTATATTCCACATATAATTTTAATTTACTTGGGATCAAACTGAACTATATATTTTAATTTTGATTACATTCTTCAAAAAGGAAAAAGAAAATTCCTTTGAGTAAATGGATATCAACTCCTCTATCAAAAACGACTGTTACAAAAGAAATCTGTACAGAGTCATGTTCTGATGCATTTGTTCATCAGATAAATCTTGCATACCTTGGCCTTTTTCATTTCTTTGGTTCCCTCTAAACCAGAGGAAACGAAGAGGAGAATCCTGCGAAGAAAGAAAGGGGAGAATGAGAGAAAGGACGGAAACGATCTACTGAAAAAATAGTGATGAACTTTTAACTCATTTATATCTGTGCCGGAATCACATTCAGAAAACTTCAAGTCCCACCAAACTGTAACTTATGTGCAATGACGTTAAATTGAACTCAACATATTCAACAGGAGCTTAAAATTTCGCTAATATTCTAGCAAAACCCCTTGTATTCTATATTTATCTAAGTGTAACTAATATTGAAAAAAAAAACAAGTAATAATAAAAAATTAAGTCAATTCCTACTCAGGTCAATAAAAAAAATTCATCTTCTCTCATTTTACTTTTTATTAAATAATGACGATTAATATAAACAATTGAACTCACATTTTTCACCTTCTAGTGATATATATATATATATATATATATATATTCAGACACTTGTCGTACCGTTTTACCAATTTATCAATTCCATCTGCATGAAAACCGGCCTCCTGCGATTTCAACCAATGCGTCACTGCGCTTTTAAGTTCCTCGTCGTCGGCAAAATACTGTCCCTCAAGCCACTTCTTCATCGCAGTGAAGAAAATGGTAATCAGAAGGAGCCAAGTCCGGGCTGAAGGGTGAATGGGGAAAAATATCCCATTTGAACTTGCTCAAAACCTCTCGCGTTCTTACAGCCTTTCTCCGTCAGAATTTTTGTTACCAATCGAGCTCAGAACTTCGGGTAGCCTAATTTTATAGTAACTGTCTCATACAAAACTGTCCGAGAAATGTTTGAAAAGGAAAGTTGGGAGTTGGGAGATTGTGAAATTGAGGAGCAAATGATTTTTTCATTGATTTCTTTTATGAGATCAGTATTCACTACAGACGGCCTTTCACTCCGTGATTCGTCATGGATGTCTGTTCTTCCGTCCTTGAAAAAGCGTACCCACTGACGCACTACAAATTCACTCATAAGGCTACAAATACGGCACACAATTCACGATGAATATCCGCTGCTGACATTATTTTGGCCAAAAGAAATCTTATCGCTCCTCGCACCTCACAGTTCGCGGGACTTTCTATGGCAGCACCCATTTTGTCCCGATGTAACTAGCATACGCTCGGCCTTACAACACTCTCCCTCTCCCTCTGGAAGCCTACTGAATCACAGATTGCTCATGCATTCGATTGAGGGCCATCTGAATCGCACTTCCAACGCCACGTACTTCCAAATGGCGGTTACTTTCCGAATTGCCCTCCTGTGTGTATGTATGTATGTATGTATGTATGCATACATATATATATATATATATAGGAAGAGTACGAACCAATTGTAGGAATTTAACAATTACATTTAATTAAGGAATAAATATTTAAAAACTGTATTAACATCAAGTGTTATCATTGACAAATTTAAAAAAAAATGGTAGAAATGTAAAAATTTGAATAAGATATATATATAGAGAGAGGTAGAGTGCGATATAATAGTAGGAATTTAATGATTGTCATTAGCAAAATCAATAAATACAGTTAATGAAATGTATACGATATTTTTAAAAAAATTATACAATGTCTACATTTAAAAGTTAGAGGAGGGATATTGATAACTAATCTTTGACCATTCTCCTTACTAATGAAAAAAATAATCTATTCTTATATTATAATATTTTCATAGATCTACAAGAAGTACATCGAAGGAATTTTTGAAACCTAATCAGGATTTTGATAAGATACAGGAACCTAACTCAGAATCTCATTTTTGAAACCTATTAACCATACTATTGTTCGATTCAGGAACGAATTTAACATAAAATACACCCATGCAAACAGGCTGGAAACTCGTGTGCCTTCGAAAATGAGTTCATTAGCATCCATTTGACAATAATATGCGTATTTCAACAATTCGTTATCTATCAAACTATGCCAAATGGTTCCATGAAAAGAAAACTTTTGTTTTTAAATAGTTAAAATAACTACTTAACTGTATTATTATTGTGAATCTCCTGTTCTGAATAACATGTTTCAAAAACGAAATTAAACAATGATATTTTGAAGGATTTCTTTTTTTTCTCTGAAGAAAACAAAAAATTGAAACAATAAAGTGAATTTAAATTAAATGACATCACAAACTATTTCTCGGAAATATAGCAAATGTAAAAAAGCAAACATAAATGAAATCCTTAAAGATAATTCCTTTGGCAAAAAAATAATTATGCTAATAAGTATAATTAAATCCTCAAAAACCCTAATATTACACCGATAATTTATACTGAATATCTCTAAAGACAATGTCTTATTATCATTTATCTTTAAAATATTCACTTCACTTTGAAATTATTTTTACAGCAATACAGTAGATAATATATTTTGAAAAATAATGCAAATGTATGCATCTAATAAAAATAAATTTGTGATCTTTTTTTTATTTTTCTATTCATTATTTTTACTCGAAATTTATTTCTGAGTTTTATGTCCTTTTTAAAATTAGAAGTATCTCATTTGATTCCTTGTTTTTTAATTAAGAAAATTTATATAAATAAGAAAATAAATATAAAATTTTATCATATATCTTAGATTTTCATTTTATAGATTCTTGATGAAACAATGGGTAAAATTTGCATCAAAAGTGTTTAAGAAGTAATATTTTTTTAAGCCTTTTCTGATTTCTGTTAGATATAGTTCATGTTTTAAGCTCTTGCACATTAAAAAAAAATTAAAATATAGATAAGAGAGAAGAAAATCAAATAGCAAACAAAAGTTATTCACTAATTATGCAGAATTTTACTTATATTAACACATGAAACTCTAGAGCTTTGTTATAATATACAAACACTGTAAAAAATCGAAGCCTATATCACTCTAATTTACAAACATTTACCACTTACAGCAGGAATCGATATTGCAGCTTTACAAATAAATATGATAATACTAACCATTTACGATTAGGCTTACACAGAAACAAATGTAAAATATTTTTATTCCTATTTTCACTCTATGCGTTGTGTGACTTTTAAAAATTTCATTGGCACTTCTCGTAAAAAAAAGGTGCTTTATTCATAAAGTATTTTCAAATTTAGTTATTATTTATTAATTATGCTCAAATAATTATGTCATGAATTAAAGCATATCGAATCCTATAGCATTTTGACAATAACAAGCATTAATAAATTGAAAGTCAATTCGCTTTCCTTCATATTCTCTGCAAACTAATTTTAGTCAGTTGACATATTTTCTTTAAATAAATAAATAGATATGCATGTTGAAAAATTGGAAACCGAGATTTTATAAAAAATGAAAAAAATTAGGTTTTATTTCATTTGTTTCAGGTATTTCAGTTACTGCAAATAGAGTGACCATATGATAATTGAGAATATATTTTTTTACATTTCAATTTGCGTGGTCATTTTAAATTGTTAGTACACCATTTTATTCATTAAACTGGAAATTTGAATTATAAGCCCAAACCCACCATATCATATTGTTATATGCAATGCAACCAAATAATCTGATAATAAATCACATTTTTAATTAATAGAAATCTAATAAAAACTTTATTTATATCAATTTCAAAACGTAGAAAGTTTAAACTTTGCAAACCTAACAAAACCTGAATAATGTATTGAAAAGGAGTTTTTTTTTTATTTCAATTTCTTTTTAGTTTATAACCTTAATTTTATAATTCATTAATAACTGACTCTCTATAAATATTTTTTTTATAAAATCATTAAAATACATTGTATGTATTATGTATGGGGATTAAAATAATTATCATAACCAATTAGAAGAATTTTAATTTTTAAAATATTTCAAATTTGTAATGTCAACCAGAACATACAAGAGTACAAATTTTTGAGGTGTTAACTGAATATAGTATGCATGTAATTTTGACTACACGATTAAATATTTACTAATAGAAAACAAGAAATATTGAACAAAAGTGGTAACAATTAGAACTGTCAATTTTTCCTCATGGTTATTGCCAAAATATTTTTTTAATTGTTCATTTAATTGTTTTCAAAAATTATTAAATTTCGAAATCACTAACTATAAATTTAATCTAGTTCCTTTGAAATAGTAAGAATTTTTTAAGCGTTTCATTTTTCTAACCGACATCTATCAGATTTACATGAGATTTCCTGGATTTTCTCAAAGTATGCAGTTTTAATTAGATTATATATTAATAATTTATTATTTGTTTTTTAAAATTTTTATTTACTTCATAGATTTATTCAAATACAACGGAGGCTCATTATTAAGTTATCGTTCAATTGCAACAAAAGCAGTTTGACGTTTTAATTGGACAAGTTAGAATGTACAGACTTAGTGTCTTAATAATTATCTTTAAATACTAATTCCCCATCTTCTAGCGAAACAATTTCTTGAAAGGTGTTGATGAATTTTCGCGCAGAATAAGAAATGTTTTTGCCTTTCCATTCCTCGTCTAGACGGAGATTCAGCACTGCGTCAGCATTCGGCGACAGATCATCTGACAGCAGCTGCACTTGGAGCAGCTGAGAAACGAGGTAGCAAGGAAGCATTCGGTATTTATCAGGAGAATCAATTTTCCGAGGAAAGAGTTGTATAAAGTAAAGTTACAGCTGTGACATTATTATTTCAGCAATGAAATTCAACTTTATCTCCATCACTCTTTTACTCTTCTAAAAATATAAAAATCTTTAAAAAAAATCTAGAAAATTAATTTAAAAAATTTAAAAATCTTCCAAATGTTTCAAAGATCCATAAAAGCCTGTTTCCCATATTTCACAGAAGATTGTTATGTTTAGTTTCAAAATAATTATGAATACTTTTTTAATCATTTCTGAACGAGCATTCTTATTTTGCATAACTTTAAGTTTGTCTTTATCGAATGAGTTTTTTTACAGATTTTTTTTCAAGTTGTTATATATTTACATTAAAAATTTTATTTTGCTAAAGTGTACCTCTCTATAATAGTACGAGAATTGTTGATGTAACTGAAATTTGGTAAAGTTCGTCTGATTTAATGCTGGAAATACTGAAAAATAAAATTTTAAAATAGATTTAATTATTAATAAGCATTTAGAATTCTTTTATTAAGCATTTCATTTCATTGGAAAGAAAAATCTATGATTTTTATTTATGAAAATCCTAGAAATACAAAACGCATAGATTAAGAGACAAGAATCCTATAAGAAAATTAAAATTGTTCTTTTATCTGATAAGTAATGTTTTGCACTTCATATAATCTAAGAATTGATAAAACAATCTCTCAAAATGCATTAGGCATTTATTCGTAGAAATCTCTAGAAAAAGCAGAAAATTACATCAGTTTCGAGTCACAATTTCGCAGCTCCGATTCATCTAATTAAAACAAGAAACAGCTTCCAAACACAGAGGTCTCTAATACCTCAGACTGATAATAGCTTCTGCGCCCTGGTCAAACACTCCAATCTTCACTACTCTCTAGTCATCATGTAAAACGTGCTGTTGATTTATACCTGACTTGGCTTGAAAATCTATGACTTTCGCCAAAGTTCTGGAAGTTTGTTGGCTATCTCAATAATGGTCCTGCAGTTTAGATGATGGAATTTGCCAAAATATCTACATTTGGCCAAATCTCGCCAAGTAGATAAGATTCTCGCCAAAGATCGCCAAACCCTTGGAAATGCCATTCTTACGTAAATTACTCAGTTGCTTCATTTTTGCACCATAACCTAAGTATTTCAGATCTGTCTGAGATAATTGAAGAGGAATACAAATATTTGTAGAAATGTTTTTAGAGTTTGTAACAGTATTTTATATAAAATTTGGTTTTGAAACATTCGGCCATTTGCCAACTTAAAAAATGCACTGAATTGTAGATAACAATTCAAATTGTATCTTCACTTCCAAATTTCAGCATTCATTGCTTTATTTTCTGATTGCTTCCAATGCAACTTCTACTGAGGCGTGCCCGTATTTTTTCTAAATTATTTTACCTTTTTGTCCTAAATATAAATTAGAACTATTTCTTAGTAGGTATTCCTCCAAAAATGAAGTAAATTTGCCTTTTCTTCTGTAACTTTATTTAAGTTACCTGCTTATAAGTATTCATTAAACTATACTATATATGAGGCATTAAAAACTATTCCAATTTGGAGGCTAACTTTTTTTCTTAAAATATTGGTTGCTTTTAATTTCAATTAAATTTTTGATGCATAATTATTGTGTATGATTCCTTCATAGGTAAATTTCTAAACTTCAACTTAAGATCACTTTTCTGCTTATGATTTTTTTTCAAAAGTTCACTTAGACGCAACTTGTAACATTTTAAAACATGTTCAAGTCAAATTCAGTTCTAAGTCAAACTGCCTAGTTTGTAAAAAGACAGAAAAAGAGCAGAAAGCATTCATACTATTAGAATTTATTAGTATTTATTAGAGGACTGACAATAAATCATTTTTGAAGAAATTTTGTATCATCAAATTATCATTTATTTATAAAGCATCATTGAAAAATCAAAAAATATGATAATAATTCATAATGATAATGATTCATTTTTACTAAACCCATTTTAATTGTGCTAAATTCAGATAAAAGTCAAAATATTTGCTCTATAGAGCGCCAAAAAATAAGTACGCACATTAGGAACTATTGGAATTGAGCTGAGAAATGATAATCCATCATTTATGAAGTCCAAATTGTGTGCCCTCTAATTACTGTATATTAATATAGCATCATGAAACAATCATGATAATGATAATAATTATTCATTATTACAATAACACAGTTCTGTTGACACGGTTTATTTCAATAATTTGGGATAATGCTGACAAGATGCCAAACTGGTATAGATCAAAATGTAACTTTGATTGTAATCCAGTCTTTGTTTAAATATAGTCTTCCAATTTCAGTGAAAAAAGAAATTAAATTTTGTGCAATTACCTCATATCAAAACAATTGAAAATTTCTATAATTTTCCTGAGGGTTTTGTTTTATCCTGGAAATAAATATAGAGGAGAAAATAAATAGAGAATATAAAAAACTGAAAACTTGAAAACAAATTATAATAAATAAATAAAATCCTTAAGGAAGATTATATCAACTATACATTAATAAGAATACGTTTAACCTGAAATTAGGGTTCCATAAAGTGTACTTTTAAAGCAATAATAAAT
>JAOUZG010001077.1:580281-603359 GCA_026289955.1 Argiope argentata | reverse complement strand
CCCCCTTAAGGGTAATAAACGAGGTGGGGGATCGGCTTGTTAGAGGTAATTTTCTGGTTTCCGCTGGCAGTTAGAATGTGGGTGGTCCCTCCAATTAGGGGGATAAACTCCTGAGAATAGGAAATCCCTTTCTTGTAAGAATTCGCGATAACAGGACCGATTGGTGATATGAGCTGTATACTTCATTCTTTATTTCAATATTTAATTTCAAATCCTAGAGAAAACTGTTATGCTTATTAAAGATAGGAAAACCCTCATATTTACATGACAAAATTATGTATAATAGTTAAGGATTGTGATTAGTTCATAAAAGCGGGTTTGAATTTTCTGTACTTGTCTGATGAAATATTAAAAAATCACGTTTGAACGGTTAATAATACTTTTATTAATTAAAAAAACCCTTATGTATTTTTTCCATTTATTTTCGTCCCAATTAATAAGCGACACAAATATTTATTAATAAACGCTATTTTAACTATGGCTTAACCGTTGTATGTATTGGGCAAGGGAAGACAAATTTGAAAACTTTTGGATATAATTCTTTATTTATTTTTGACTTTTTAAATTTAACTTTAGGAAAAGTCTTGTTAATTATTTCTATAAACGTTTTTTTTTTATTTATCTTGATAAATATAGCTACTATTTTTCTTTTTTTACTGTTTAATATTTTTTTTTATTTTACTAAGTTAATGCAAGCGTTATTTACTACCTTTTGCAAATCATATTTGTCTTTTTTTTCGGGGGGAGGGTGACAGATTGGAAAAAAAACTGTTTCTTTTATAAATATGAAAAATATTTTTTTGGAAATTATATATATTTATAATATAAAGAAAAGAATAAAAAAAGAAAATGAATATTTTTTTATTTATAATTTTTTTCAAAATATAAAAACATTTTTTAGAGATTATATATTTATAATATGCAACTATTATAAATATATAGTTGAAATCTCTATAAAAAATCAAACCACATTCATATGAGAGGAAGTTTTGTGTCTTGTGAAAGGCTGCGAAAAGCGTAAAAGAAACAACATACATAGTAATTATAAGGACTTATTAAAAAATGTTTAGCATATGAAAGAAAGAAAATATATTTAATATTTAATACATGATAAATTTTATAGAAACATATATTTATATTCTACAAAATTCGAGTGAATTTAATTCATATTTTTTTGAAGAATGGAAGGAATAAATGGAAAAGTGTAATTATAATTATTGCTTTGCATTAAAGCAGTATTAGGTATTTAATGAAATTAAACAAATGCATTAATGGTGGAACTCTATATATTCTAACTGTTTGAACGTATCAGAAGTTAAAACTTAATAATGAGTACTGATTTACATGCATAATTAAAAATTAAAGTAAATGCTATTATAAGCTAATCAACTCATTAGAGAGTTTCATTTTCGCTCAAGTCTTAAAAAGGGCACCGCATTATAACTTTTATCTTTGTATGTAAAATTTGGCGATTTTACAATATGCGCCATATGGTAATCAATTATTATCAAAATGAGAATAATATTCCATGTCTCTGATAACGACAAAGGGCTTCCGTGAAAAAATTATAAATATCTCGTTTCAAACGAGTGATAAAAGTGATAAATAGAATGAGTGAAATTTTCTTTAAAAATTTATTATGAAGGAGCATGTTCCTAATTTTCCTACACTGAAGACATTTATAAAAATTATAATTTTGCTGCACATAATACAAATTTAGTCTATTAAAGGGAATTATAATTTTTAGTTTTAGGAAGATTTAATCTTTATATGTCTTAAAGTTTAATTTTAACAAAATGAAAAAAAAAATCATCGAAATTACTTCAATTGGACAGAGCTAGAGAGAATAGAGTGTCATATAAATGAGGAAAAGAATCGACATTTTTCTCTATTTTTTAGGCTACTGTTTTGCTCGATTAGAAACAGCCAATTTAGAGATCAACAGTCCAAAATTGACTGTGCAAAGGTTATTTCAACTTTATTACGTGGTGTTCATACAGAAACACCATCGACGTCTAAAATCAAACAAATAGGCCGTTTCTTAAGCAAAAACAAATCTTCCTTTTTCGAAAATTTTGTTTGGAAAGACAAATATTGCTTTGATCTAGATAGAAGAACTAATTTCCCATTTAGCAAAATTTTCACGTTTAGAAAAGCGAAAACATTTCTTCTTGCAAGAAATGCATCATAACTTCCAGTTTTCTGTTCATATCCTGCATATTTCTGTTTTTACAAGCTCTTTATTTGGCCCCATTTTCAACAAAAATATACAGCATGGTACCGATAAATTCAGTTAATTTTTAATGATATTATATCTGAACTAAGAAATGAATTATCTTTATCAGTGGATATTTAATAAATCTTTTCTGACTAATTCAAAAAGTCATTCCTTATATCACATGAACTCCACCACATATGCCCAAGTGTTATTAAGATAATGCAATTCTGTATAGATGTCAAAGAGTTAATTTGAACCAATTTTTAAGCCCTTTAATTAATAGAAATCCAGGTTATTTTTAAAAATAATTTATTGAAAGGTTTTAAATATGTTATGCTTTAACGAAGCTAAACATATAATAATAATGTTAGGTTATTCTTTTATTTTAGGTGGGGTTAAGGAGGCTCCCCCAAAGGGGCTTAAATTAGAATTAAAATTATTTCCTAAATTTGATGTTCATATTAAGAAGTCTATAATTACTCTCAGAAAGCAGTTATAATCATTATCATTAATTGGAGTTGGAAAAAACTAAAGCATTTATATCATAATTAATATAAAAGGACCCCAAACAATATGTGTGCTTTTATATCTTGAGGAATAAACGAATAAAAAAGAAATGCTGCAGTTCATAAAATATAAAATTTGAGTTTAGATTTTATAAGTTGGCTTGAACTCGAAAATCAAAACCTATTTTGTATTATTGTAAAGTTCTATTTAGATGATTCAATATGAAATTTTCTTATTAATTCTATTCTGAAAATACTCCTTTTAAAGTAAGCATTATGAAACAAATTTTCTTATAAACGTAATAATTATAATGGCAAGGGAAACTATAGAATGATAATTGTGCAGAAATCACAAATCATTATATTTTCTGACCAATTACATATTTTGTTTTGTTAATTTATACAGTTGTATCCCTAAAACCTGAATATGAAGCCACAACTTATGTTTTGTCATATACTCAAAATTCAATTACTTGAATATTAGATATCCTATTCTATCTAAGATATAGTTTTCAAATTTCGCGTGTGAAAATGTTCTCTTTAGACATCTATTTTCTTTATCTTTTTTATCTTTTTTTTTGTAAAATATGTATGCATTTTCTATCAGACATTACCGAAGTTCATTATCAAATTAACCCACTCGTGCATATTTTTTTCTTAATTTTTTTCATTATGAATCTGATTTATATAAATGTTAATGTAATTTTATTTTTACTAAAATGACATAAAACATGAGTATTAGCGAGATTAAAAAACATAAAATGACGGGAAAGTTAAGGAGATTAAAAAATTTTGACTCTTTTATATCTACAACAATTATTATTATAAAAATTTTATACACCTATAGCTTTTTTAAGTCCAATTTTCAAACCTTATTTCAACTTCCTTCCAGCGATATTGCAAATTAATAATTATTATATAGGTTTGATATTCTAAAATTTGATATATCTGTATTAATTAGGGACAATTTTTTAAAGATTATTTAATTATTTTTTCTATATTATAATCAGAGTGGATATTAAAGGATTTTTCTATATTTAGTATAAATTATAGCTTCGCATAATATAATATTCAAACAAATTTAGTTGTTCTAAGGAAAGGCTAAAAATGTAATAATTTTATTTTCAGTTTTTAAAATTTCAAATATTAATGGACATTTGGACATTTGCTTGCCTTATATTTATATGAGAGAAAACAAACTTTCTTTTACTTTCTGTTGAAGACAATTTTATTCAACTTATATAAATTGTTATGTAATTATTCAATTTTTTGATGGTTTCTATATAAGGAGTCTTTTCCCCAACTAAAATATTTGACTATTTTAAGAAGGAATTTTTTAAAGCAAAACTACTGTTTAAATTTATGATTTGCAAGAAAAAAATATTATAATTTTATGCTAAATAATTAAAATCTTTGAAGTATAATATCTGTCAAATATGGTAACAAATACGTGTTAGTAATAAGTACTAAGCAAAAGCGTTTGCTTTCAGTTTCATCATCATCTTTTATCATAATCTTTAAGATAATTAGATAAAATTATTTAGCAGTAGACATGTGCGTTTTAAAAATTTCTCTGCAATATCTCAACATTGTAAAGTCTTAATGCAATATATCAATAAAAAAAACAAGAATGAATAACCAATGCATGAAAAGTTATTCATATTACCTAAAAGAATTTTATTTCTTCAAGTTTACACTTGTTTAGTGTTTTCAATTCTATTTTATTACTACAAATTATTTATTATTTTTTATTGAATTATTTTTCCAATTATCCCTATTTATAAACTGTTTATTTTTTTTTCAAATAAAAATCCATTATTCAATGCTTTAAAATAATTTTACAATTTTGTTATATTAGCAAGAGTTGCAAGGCAGTTCTTTAAGTCCTTGCCAAAATAATATTTTTCTACTGTTCGGTTTATTCTATTATCTAGATTTATATATATATTCGCTCTCCAGTCTCTAAATTTAATCTAACCCCTAATCTAAAATAAATTATCAAAAATGTAACTAATGCACTTAAAGAAAATTTATCAGTTTTACCGTGAGAAAAAAAGCGAATATTTCTAAGGCAATGACTCTTAATTATCTGACTTAACCTTATCAATGACTTAATCTTAATCTTATCTTTTCATTCTCTATAGCCCCCCTAAATGCAAGCCAAGTTTTCCTGCTAAAGGGAATTAAATACCAGAAAACCTACAATGTGAGCGCAAATGACACTCTCTAATGATTAGACACTACTGAATATTGTTTAGAATACAATAGAAAAATTGCCCCTATTAGAAAATTCATTTCTAACGGACTTCCTGAGATCAATCCTAATAGCAACTTTCAAAAATGAAATAAAACATTTTCACTATTGCTTGATTCTACACTTGAAATCTATCTAAAATATAACAAAACCATACCACTGAAATAAGTTCAACATTAAAGAATGAGTTAAATCATATCTTGATAACAACAATTGGAAAAATTGGTTTGAATTTCATTTTCACAATGAAATATATTGATGTAAAATATTATTAAAGATAAATTAATACACACATTTCAAATTAATTAATTCTCTTTTTTTAGAATTACAACGGGAAACTTTTAGTTAAAATTTTTATCATGCTTTAAAAGTTAATTATTTACGAAAATATTAGTTTTTGAGTTTTTTAAAAACTATTTGGGAATATTATTGTTGCTTTGATAAAAAAAAATAGTTATATATGATAAGAAGATTTTAACATCAAGAGAGCCCCGACAAGTCATCTGTGACTGGACCACCAGTAACTTACTGGCTGACCATACCAACATGATTCTCCGACCCAGTTTTTGCGAATTAATTCTATGATGTAAATATTAACCCTTCTCTCCAATTTTCTCTTCTTTCATATATATATTAATATTTTACACATATATTAATTTTTACTAAGTACCACCACCTTCTTAATATGTAATGCCATTGTTAAGCCATTTTTCTCCCATCCGATTTTTGTGACCGGAAGAAAAGATCCTTTAAATGAAGAACTCTGCCCCTCCTTCACAAACTTACAAAACTATTACATATTCATTAATATCTATAATTTGTGGTTTTTTTATTTTAATTAATGGACTAAAATTTGTAGCAAGTATTTTTATTATTTCGATGGGAAAAAAACCCTAATTTTTTATTCACGGTTTTTAAACGTTGCTGAAGTTATCATTACGTACCCTAGAGTGTTTTTTTTTTTCATTATTATTATTTTACTGAGCATCCATCGTTTGAAATTCACATGCAGTGAAATATTGTAAATGAAATTTCTTTAAATTATCCAAACATGATGAACAAGGAAAAAACGTTCTGAAAGGGGTAATTCTTATTTGGTGAATACTTGCAGCTGTCTCCTTTTTATCTACAAGATTTCACAATTTACGAATTTTCACAAAAAAAATCATAATGTTGTAATTTAATAAAATAGGTACAGTTGAAATTTTGATTTCATTGCTTAAGTTAAACGAAGAAAAGGTTTTTTTTGCAATATTTGTTGGCAGAGAAATGCATGGATTTATGAAAATATTTCTGTGCTAAGTGTGAGTAATTATTATAAAGATTTGGGACAAGTTTAAGAATGATATAATAAATTGACATTCAAAATATTCACGCACTAAAAATACGAATGAAATGATAATTTTTAAACGATATAAGCCATTTGAATAAATAGATGAGTTATTATTTTATCTTATTTCAATACTAAAATTAACTTTAAAAATTTATTATTTTAACTTACATTTTAATTATTTCAAAATAAGATAATAAGTCAAAAAGATTGAAATTAATAATATTTTCATAAACATATTATTACTAAAATATTTACTTAATATACATTGACAAAAGATTGTTTTATTAAAAAAATCTGAAAAAAAATCATGCACATTTTTATTTTAAAATGTTTGATAACACACACACACACATATAATATATTCCAAAATGAACGTAGTATTTTTAATATTAAGTATTATTTAATTGTTATAATTATTTTTTATATTCTATTTTAACCAGAGGACCATATATATCCTTTTATTTTCATTTCCAATGTCAAATATGCCAGCAAAATGCTTAAAACTAAATATCGGAAAAAACTAAAGTAAAATTCTCTGAGTGTTAGTAAAAAGAATGTTATATGCTCGTAATGCAATTTTATGAATGATAATTCCTCTAAATAATTCATTAAACAAATTTTTTCTATTTTTTATACAAATTTAAAAAACATACTGCTAGATTTTTATATATTTTTTTTTTGAGCAAATTCTATTTTCTGAAAAAATTACAGAATTAAAGAGAAGCTCTTAGTTCTCAGAGCGAAAACTAAATTCTTAGCTGAAAAACCGCATGGCAATTCTCCTGCTTCGACAGATTTACGACTCAATTTGTCACTCCCTGGGAATCACTCACGATTCCTCGTATTTCGGTGGGTATGATTGTTCAGAAGCGGGGAAGATAACCTCCCGTTGTTACTGCTCGAGGGGGAAGTAAAAATATACCCTGCCGGTTTAGGAACGTTCTGCAAATTTCTTTTCTTGTAAAATGTGTTAACCTTTATTTTGACCACTGCCGTTTTAAGAGCATTCTTAGGCTAGACAGCCGACGCTCGATGGGTTAAAACTTTTTTCGCTCTGCTGAATGAGATAATGTTTAGAGGAATCTTTATTCAAATTTTTCTTTAGAAGGAACCGAACAATATGATAAAACATTCTTTTCCTACGAATCTCATTTAAATGCATTTTTTATTATTATTTAGCTTGACGGTTTAAGCTCAGAAGAATACTTGGTATACAGCAAGTGAAGCACGATACAGCTACGCCGCACTAAAACGGTTAATTGTTTGATGTTCGTCAAAATTTTCTTTATGTTTCGATTTTACACTCATTTTCAAATGTACAAGAATTTTGAAATTATACGTGATTATAATCTCATAAAAACTGTGATAAATTTTCTATATGTTATTAATTTTCGTACTATACTAGAAACACCGAAAAGCTACTAATTTGAGAGTAAATTGTTTGGAAAATTCTGTATTTCAAAATAAAACTTTTAAATTAAAGATAAGAAGATCAGATAAAATTTGTTTCTACGAATTTAATTTATTGTTAACAAAATTTATTCAAAATCTCCAAAGTTGTAAGATACAAAAATCTGTCTGGTTTAAAAACAAATAATGATGTTTTTTTCTTTCAAAGAGAACACACAGTCAATAAAACACAGACGAAAATTTATAAAAACAACGCTTTCCATAAACACCAAATCTTTAATAATTAATCATAGCAGAACAAAGCGTTGAAAGAGAACAGGAGAGAGACTTCTCACATTTATTTAATGCCCCCCTTTTCATCTGCTTTTTTCATTGTCTCAGTATTAAATCAATTTTTAGCTCTTTATCTCTATTGGTGTTTCATAATTTCTCCGACAGTGCAAATGAGCTTCTAGAAAAAATTCTGGAACTTTCTTTCTTTCTGAAATAACACCAAAATTCTTGAAATTTCTGAAATTTTCAATTTTGTCATCAATGTTGCCAAATAAATTTCCAAGTATTTAACTGGTCATCATTAAGTCAGTAAGTTGGCATCACAAGAGCTGACTGTAAAACAGTCTTCCCCAAAATGAAACTAACTGCCCTGGGAAGCTATATTACAAATTCATAACAATTCATAAAAATCGATTACCTCAAAAATATAGGTGAATATTTTTTAGAAAATAAGCCCTTATTAAAGTTATTTTTATCATAATGTGAAATTAAATCAATAAAATAACTTGTAAACATTTCGTTTGACGTCAGTGTCCTTAAATAGAAATAATTAAGATTTAAAAATTATATGAAACAAAATGACAGTTCCTTTAATAACTTGTCTCTAAGTATTATGAATTTATAAATATTTTCAATAAAAATAAGAACTAATTTATTTTTGAAGCTGAAAATGTGAAAAAAAGAACTGTCTTATGAGATAGAAATATTTTTAATATCTGTTACCTTTCTTCTAAAAATGTTTCATTATTCTCTTCACTTTAGTGTCTAATTTAAAATTTCTGCTATTTTGTAAAAGAATTATAAGGATTAGTTGTCATTTCAGTTTTTTTTCTTTTCGTCGATGCGATAATTACAAACAAGAAAATAAATTTGAGCTGACGTAAAGTAATTCTTGATTTCATCAAAAATGATTTTTTTAAACATTTTCATTTAAAAAGAAAAACTATAACAGATTTGATTTTCATTGACTTATAGAGGCAGTATGGATTTCTATTTAATCCTTTTTAAATACTTTATTTGACTTGACTTATTTCATGTTTATAAAAAATGGAATTTTTATTAATATAATTTTTTTCTTTTTTTCTGATGTATTAGAATTTTGAAATATTGCACTTTTATATTTAAGATACACAAACACACAATTTTAAAAACTCATTTGTCCATGAAATAAATGTGATTAAACTGTAATATATGGGGTGCCACCTAATGGTGAATATGTGAATAATTTAGCTTTTTCTAGGGAATGTTGGAATTATTGAATTAGGTTTTCTCAATGGAAAATTTTAACAATATTGTCACTAGTATAACTGTAACCGCAGCCCTATAAAAGAACACGTAATGGTAAGAACTCATCATTTTTTTTCAAAATTTACTCATTAAGAATTTTAGAAAAACATGCCACAATAAAGACAGTGTATATGGAAAGAAACATATATCTACGATATCTTTCCTTTTGTGTTTAGGCATCAGAATCAACGAATGATAATTTATTCTAGCATCAGAATTAGTTGATCATTTATTTTTTGCATCAGAATTAGTTGATCATTGATTTGGCATCAAAAAAACACATCAGAACAAATTTTGATACTAATTAGTATGACAATTTTCATAGCCGATTTATGAAAATTTCCATAGTTTCTATTATGAAACAAGACACATCAACCATCATTGAAGATTTCAATATATTGGTATTTTCTAATCAAACTGTTATACCTACATAGAAAGCGAGAACCCGCTTATTTATATGGCGACTTATAGTTGTGGATATGTCATACAACACACAACGGTGGCATGTCCACTAAATAAACTATTCTCATGAATCTATTAATCTGCCTTGCCACTGTAACATTTCAATGGGAACTAAATAACAACATATCTCTATTGGGCAAACAATTCAGTCACGTGATTAGCACGAAAAATGGGAGGGGGGAAGGAATTTCACAACATTCTTTGCGTTTTATTTTCTTGTGTACGAATTATATAAAGAGAAAGCATTGTAATAAAAAAAATTCAATCTTGAGGATTTGATGAATCTCCGTACTTCAGATTATCAAAAGTCCTAAAAAAATCTTTGATCGTATATTTATTGTCTCTGAAAATGAAAACTTAAAAGCGTTTTGAGCCAGATGAATGAAATTTGGTATATAGAATTTAGATAAAATTATAGATTTCTGTCAAATGTTGAACGACATCGATTCAAAGGAATTTCAGTTTCTTGGAGTGAATACAATCACTTAAAAACGGAAAAAAGCTAAATAAATAAAATCTGGTACACATGCAAAGAAATTGTTGCTAAAGTTTCAATCAAAGCAGTCAAAGAGATAATCATTCGTCACTCGTGACTTTTGCATATTCAAGAACAAAATTATTTAAATCATGGTGATGCTACTTGCTATCTTGTGAATAAAAGCGTGAAAGTGTGATACAGCAAATAAGTTTCGCGTTTTGCTGAAAATGCTAATTATATAAATCTAATAGTATAGTAACATTTGTCATAAAAATACTGAAAGTAACTTTCATTGAAAATTGCACCTTAATAAAATTACCTTGTATCCCTTGATTTTACAAGAATGGAATAATTCCCTTTAAACATAAACAAAAATTACTAAAAAATGAAAAAAAATAAAAATTTTATTCTTAAAAATTAAAATCAAAGACAATTGCTTAAAACTAAAAATTCCTTCAACAATATTTTTTTTTCTTTACTCCATAAATTAATCGTAAATCCTTCCCTAATTGGAATTATGTAATTATGATTACAAATTTTATAATGAATGCTTAAAAGCTTTTCCAAACATTAAAATAAAAGTTATTACTGAACTATTGGAAAGCAATTAGTGGCAACAGTAGTGTTTTCTTTCTGTAACTCTGTAATCCTACCTAATCACTTTTAAAGAATGTGCATCGTTAGCCCTATATTTAATTTTTTTGGATTTTAGAATACTATCTTACACCGTTAAAATTATGTTTTGAAGTTGTTCTCTACATTGTAAGCTCGATTTTTTCTTCAGAATGTTATTTTGAAATCAATCAAATCTTTTAAGTAGTTATTATTCCAATGGCCATTCATTTGGTTTAATCGTAGTGACTTTTACATTTAAATGACGAAGTATGATAAAAAGGGTTTATGCAATTTAAAAAAAAAGATCTTTAATATCAATGAGAAGTGATTTAAATAATTTTAAAAGCAATATAGAATGAATGGAAAATCCTCAAAATTTAAGAATTTCTTTAAAGATAAATAATGGAAACAAAGACAATTATTTGGCCAATACTTGAACATATTTTGCACAATGTTTTAAAAATTAGCAGTTTCAATGATTCAATGAAAATAAACGATATATAATGATGGTTTTAACTAGTATGTAATTAGAAAAATTAGATTTTCAAATATAAAGGAAATACTGTGCTTTTTATCTTTCTCTAGTTTCTCTATAAAGAAAGGAAGGGGGAAATTGTTCTTAAATGACAAATATATATATATACTACTATTATAAATGTGAAAGTTTGGATGGAGGGTTGGTGAGGCTCAATCATACTTGAATAGCGGAAGAAAATTGGATGAAATTTAGCACAGAGATAGATCATAATTTACAAAAGAACATAGGCTAATTTCTATTCCGGGTAGTTGAGTGGTTAGTTTTATGTTAATTAAAAACTAACTTTCCCACTAAAAAATTAAAAAAAAAATCTGAAAACTACTGCTTAAGCTTTTTGAATCGTTTGTTTTTATTTTTCTATTTCCGGTATTCTTTTAATATTATCTTATCTAAAAGAATTCCTTGTTATTTATTGTAGGATTTCCCGACACAGAACCTTTTTCATCAGAACAAAAAATTTTTAAAAAATCTTATCGTTTGTTTTTATATTTCTGTTTCCGTTTTTCATTTTAATATTATCTTACTATTCCAAAGGAAGGTTTATTAGTTTTTTTTCTTACGCAGTTCTTGTGTTAATATAATTCGATGTTTCCTGTTCCTTTCTTTCTTTTTTTTGCTGTACATATTCCCTTTGCCTCTTTTCCTGATTTTCGATTACATTTTTAAAAGTTCCTTCATAGTTTCAAGTACATAGCTCTTAAGTAGTTTTTCCCGCAAGCTAATGATGTTAAACGTAACATGTTTTCGACCAGTTATTTCAAACGATATTGTTTATTTTCGTAGTTTATGATAAATTTAAAATTAAACATTGTGAATTAATAGATATTTTGATTCTTTCAGAAGTTATTTTGAATAAGAATAAAACAGATGAATTGAAACTAAAATTTTCTAATCTGCATTGCGTTACCCCAACTGGTGCTTAAAATTCACTTCTTTGCGTTGCTCCAATTGACATTGAAAATGTATGCACACATACGGTTTTGATAACATTTTACATTGTTTTTAGATTATCAGTTCTCACATATACACATCAAAGTTTCCACTCGTACGAAGTCGCCGATAAGAGCTAGTTTAATATAAATGCAAAAATTAAAGTATCAGTCCCCCAGTTTTGAAATTTAAAATTATTAATTTATGTAAACCTCATTATCTTTAAATGTGTCATTATATCACCTGCCTTCTAATCATGCAAAAATTTAGGGAGAAATATAAATACACTACTTACACGAGAAATATCTAGCGTTGAGTCACCCGTCCACAACCATTGTAACTATTCCGTTATTTTGCATATAACTGACCATGTTCTTAAGTTACATCATCAATAGTGCTCATCCCCACACCTATCCCTTTTCGAAATAAATTCGACAACACTATTTCATTGAGATTTCACTTCAGAGATAAAAGACTTGACTAATTTCCCCAGCCTCGACACTAGTATTGATTTCATTAGTTTTTATTTCTTATGGGAGTGCGTCATCCTTTAACCTCTTCGTCGTCCTTAACGTGTCCAGCACTTTCAAGCGAAACTTCTACAAGGTGGTCGTAATGCAATTCTTCTAAATTCTAAAATTTTTAAACATTTAAAACGCTTTGTAAATGTTTAATGGTTTGAGTTTCATTTTTGATTGTTCTGATGCGCTGAAAAACAGGAGAAAAATCAAAAAAAAAATTTACGTAGAGGACAAGATTTACGAAAGGGTTAATCCATCATTGATCACCAAAGATTGAACGTACAACTTAAAAATTGTAGTCATACACTAGTGGTGATTTGGTTGCTATAAGTAGCCATATCTACAGTACTCACATTAATGCAATGGTGGGTATGACCAAACTGGACTTCAGTCTCTTAAATTTTTAAATAATAGACCAAATTGGTTATCTGATAGTTGTGGACAGCTATTCTAAGTGTTTAGAAGTGACCGAATTGTCATTTACATCAATAGAAATTATAGTTCTTATATTGCAACAACTATTTGTCAAGTAGAATTTAAAACCAAAAGTCGTTTCTGTCAGCGAACCACCATTCCTCTCAAAAGATGTTAGAGCCTTTTTATCAGTACTTTACAGTTTCTAATTACAACGTATCTTCCCCAAGCGAATAATCGAACACAATTATCTTATCAACAGAAATCCCTTTTGATAGTAGTACAATAATGGCCAATGTGAAACGATTTTTATTTTGGATCTATACCTCATTCTACAAATGGCTCTTCTCCAGACTTTATGTTTCTGAAGTGTTCGATTAGAACTGTCTTGGAATTACAAATGTTTATCCAACAATTTTTCTTTTTCTCAAGAGTTCCAACAGAAGTGTCTTGGAATTACAAATGGTAGCGACAAGGGAGGAGTGATGGCTCGAGTGTCGTCATCGTCTTCTGACGTTATGTTCAATATTACGAGAGGCATTCGAAAATAACCTTAGTGTTGCTTTACAAATGAACCTTAATAGAGTTAACCAAACCATTCAAGACTTCCTGTTTCTCAAGAATTTCATCAGAACTGTCTTAAGAATCACAAATGGTTCTCGTTCAGTTTTTTTTTTTTTTTTTTTTTTTTTTTTTTTGTTTCTCAAGAATCCCATAAAAACTACATTAGAATTAATACATTTATTTACAGCAAAGCATGTTGAAGGAAAACACAATATCCGCTATCTGAAAGTCAAAAACAATACTTCGACAGAGCTCACATCATTAACAAGACATAATCCTACGATCAATATATCTGGGTAAAATGTCACTGAAATCCTTCGAGCAAGCGGATTAGTGTAAAATTATTTCGGCTAAGAAATTCCAATACCTGGTTGATTGTGATAAACAACAAAAAATATCTAACCCGTATTGATTAGATCCATACAGTTGATTCTTCAAGCCCTAAATATTAAGATATTTTTATTACTTAAGTTTTAATATCAAATTTCTGATCAATTTATGCCTATCATCGTGTCTGATACAGAAATCCATAAATTTAATCTGACTTCTACTTTTGAAATTCGACAGTGTACAGGTGTTTTCAACGAAAATATTCCTGTTGCTTACAACTCAAATGAAGACACTTTTGATGTGAATACCTCAACCAGATGTTATCCAACGCGAATCAGTAATAAATAAATTTAGTTTATGCTAAAGTTAAATTTGTAAAAGTGATTTTAATTTCCTATAAAGAAGCGGAATTATAAGAACTTTTATATAATAGTGTAAAAATAGGATTTCAATGAATTGTAAAAAAGCTACAATTAAACTCTACTAAAAAATTAAGAAATTAAATTGAATGTTGTATTTTAATTTCACATTATTCTTATACGAACAAAATGATGTTGATTCTTAATTCAGCTTTGATAGTATTTTCTCAGTATAAATGTGATGGCTTTGAAATGTATTTAAAAATACTTTTAAGGAGCAAAAGAATGTTAAAACATAAATATTAACATAATATAGAATTTTTTAAAAAAAATATTGATAGAGTTTTTCAATAATAGGATTAATTTTAGATGCTTTTGTATCATTAAAAATTGATAAACATTAAAAGAAATTAATTAAAAGAAGAAACATTTGCACAAATATAACAGTGATACTATTAAAGGTAATAAAATGGATTAAAAAATTGTTGAAGTACTTATTATAAGAATATTGGCACAGAATGTACTGTAAAAAATCGGCAAAATTTAATTTACGGAATATTTAATTTAATTTTAAGCTTGGGAAAAAAGCAGGACTTTTAACTTTTACACTTGGAAACTTACTCTCAAAAATTGCCGATATTCTTTTTCTTGTCTTAAAGGATAAATTTTAAAAAAATTAAGTTAAACCTGCTCAATCTCTTTTGAAACGATGTGAGATACATATACATGAACACATAGCCACAAGTAGTTTTATGTATATTAAATATTAAAATTAATAAAGGAATATAAAAATATACTTAATAAATGGATATATGAATCATTGTATCATGTCAGAACATAATCTCTTGAACGGCCAAGCACCACGTGCGAGTTAAATTATATTTGTATTCATCTTAATTGTTTCATTTAATGGGTCACTTTAGTATTGCAACCGATCCAAAAAAAACTTTCGTCTCGCCTTTATTATTTAAAAAAAAAATACCTATTTCCTACTTATTTCATTTCATAACATCACGTGTGCAAAATGACATTTTTCTAGGTTCCATTTGCGGTAGGCATTAACTTATTTTTTCTAATAAGAGATTCGCAATTGCAGCGGCAACGCGTTATTAAAATCTGGGTTTTTAAGATGCTCTTGTAGATAATAAAATTTTTACTTCTCACCTACTGATTTTTGTTGATGCCAAATACATTTTCCCATAAACAATATCATATTCTGATAGATGCAAAGAATTTTAGTCTATTATGAAGTTAAAATATAATTTTTTAGATAGATGAATATATTCTCCAAACGTGCAATTGCTTAGTGATTGTTAATACAATGATAAAGTGTCGCAGTAGCCTTAGGGTAAGGTATTGGTTTCAGGTGGTTTCTGGTTGGAGACCGAATCCATCGAAGCTCTGGTGCCAGTTAAATTCGTCGGGGAAGATCACCCTTTACTGGTGTCGTGTAAAAATTTTGAGAGGGAATTGTCCTCGTCATCTGAACGTGGTTCAAAATTACGAGGCGTATCTCAAAATAGGCATATTGTTGTTTTAAAACAGGAAGTAAATATAACTAAACTAAGACAAAAATCAATACTTGCTTCCTGTAAACAGATATGGTTTCATTTTTTTTTTTAATTTCTCTAAAGACGAAAGTTGTTGATTCGTATTTCGAAGAACAGTTCCACAACGCTTGGAAATTATTGAATTAATATAAAAGCAATGAATAAAATTGAGTCTATAAAAAGAGTTGGTAAAAGGTTATTTTTAATCAGAAAATATTTTAAATACTGAGAGTCTGATTAAAAATTACTAGAACTTTATATTGACTAATTATGCGTTCAAATAGAATTATGAAACTTAAGAAAAGGGGAAATATACAATTTTATATTCGTTTATTCTGATGTAAATACTGATTAAATGCCCGTTGATGTCTTCTTATAAATTAATGTGTTTGCTTTTTTTTGTCTTTAAGAATTTTTTTATGCAAAGATATAACTATTAATATCAATTCGATTCATTATTTTTCAAATTTTTACAAAATATTTAAAATTCTTGACTAGAAAACAAGAGAATTAAGACTGAAAATATAGAACAATTTTATTAAGTGTTTTAATTGCCTATTAATTAGTTCCTTTTCTTAATATTTAAAGTTTTTTTAAAAAAAAAAATTCTTTAACTTATATTTTAAAGCAGCGTGTACATCTATAAGCCGTCACATTAGTGTTAAACATAAAATCATTCTTTATTTCATTTCGACTAATGAAACCTTCTACAGTCCTCCTCTTTTGAGCTTCTATCTGCTATCACTAGATGTATTTACGGATGAAAAAACATGTATTATTTATTTACACCTTACCGTATATAAAAGGCCGAATAAATGTTACTTGAGTCTAAGGACTGGCTAGTAAATTGACGCCTTTTACACCAACAGGTTTCCCCTCGGCTGAGACGATTGTCTTGACGTTCATTTGGAGATGTCCCGCTGGCATTATCAGCCTCCATCCCAAAGGAAACGCCCCTTCTTGTTTTGCTGTTGACCGGTCTCCAGGAATTCGAAGCGAAGATACGCCCACGTGGAAGAAGTCGATGGTTAGCGTGTAACACAGGCGGACATCATGGAGATTGATTCAGGAGCAATTTGTTTGATTGACAATTTGATTATTCGGAAGGATGTAGATGTTTTCATTATGTTTGATTTGAATGACATAATGGGAGTAGGCTAAATTTTGGAAATACAGGTGTAAGAAAATTCTAAATTAATGTGTTAGGTTGAGGGAAAAAGAAGTCATTTTTTTTTCTGATAAATTGATATAGTGATTGATATCTTTAAAAATATCAATCAAACAATTTCAAACTTATGCTCGTTGGGAAAACAAGATTTCACACCGATTTTTTTTTTTTTTTTTTTGCTTGTTTGGTTTATCAAGTTGTGTGTTACCGGGTGTTGAAAATGGAAGTCAACATAGATAAAATTTGCAAAATTTTACAGTTTTTCTTTGATGAATACAAAAATTTAAGCTATGCAATTGAAATTGGGAATAATATTTATGGAACTGATAGTGTAAAAATCAACAACACGCAATTTTGGATTCATCGATTACATTAAATTATAAGTTAAATTAAGTTTCAAATCACACAGGTACGTATGTTTTTAAACAAATAACAGAAATAATAGATATTGAATTGCATCTTACCAGTCGAATAATCTCAAAGGAGATTAAGCTCGAATATAAAGCAGTTTTAAACCCTTTGTACAAATCTGGATTCAAAAGGGAAGTTTGATGTTTGCTTGCCACACCAATTAAAACAAAAAAAGGCATGATTGTTCGAATTTCCATATGCTAAGCCTTGGTCAAACGGAATAAAATCGATCCATTTCTTAAACGGATGGTGACTGGGGATGAAATTGGGTCCTATTACAAAAACACTGTACGAAAACGATTGTGGTCGAAGCTCGGTGAAAGGACTCAAAAGATGGAAGGTTATGTTTTGCATTTTGGTAAGGCTGGAAAGGAATCATTTATGAGTTGTTACTATAGGGCCAAACTCTAAATTTGGATCTCCACCGTCAACAACTGGACCATTTAAAAAAAGCGATTGACCAGAAACAGCCAGGATTTGTGATTAACTTATTTTTCTTGCAGGGTAGAACATCCATAGCGATAAGAAATAGGTATCAAGAGAAGATTGTGAAATTCAATGACTAGAGATTTTTTTCAATAGAGACCGAGACATCTATCAGAGAAGCATTATCAATCTACTTTTAAAATAGCAACGAATTATAAAGCGAAAAGGTTACATATTTTACGAAAATTGGTAATGCGTAACATGTTAAATGAAGCCCTGAAATTCATATAAAAATAATAGAATTATATATGAGCGTTAATGGTATAGAAAAGAATGTCGAGTTATAAATGTAGGAATTAATATTGAGAACTTTAAATAATCTCCAATTAACCAAGATAAAATAATTTTAAATGTTTTCGAAACTGGTAAAAATATAACTCTACATATCGATTTAATTAATTCTCAATTATTGTAAAAGATGGAGACACCAATCATTTCAATTCATACATCATCTGTTAGTGACGTCAGAGTATCGGCTTTGCTACTTAAGGAACTTCTCTCATCGGAGAGTCGTCATTTTTGGAATGCGAAAGGGTGAGGTTCGGTTAACTTTTCCCCCGTTAAACGGATGCACTAGGCCTAAGATTAGGGCTATTGGTGTCCCCACTTTTAATCGAAACAATGCTCTGCTATCTTTTAAGTAAAATCTTTTTCTTTTCTCTTTTGTAAATAAGTTAAATGTTGTGATTTTTGTTTAGTGCGTTAATTTGTGTTTTGGCTAAATAAATTAATTGGTTGTTTAAACTTGTCATTTTCTATTTTCAGCATTAACTTAGCAACCTCTAGACACCTTTCCCATATAAATTAATATCTTTATTGAATTCCTTAAATCTTCCCGAGAAAATACATTTTGATGATAAAAGCAAAATTTTCCCTTTTAAGCATGTCTAGACACAATTGTTACAACTCATGTCCTTCCATGAATGCAATGTGAAGGAAATTTTAATCAAATCGTTGCACAGTGCTTTTTTTATTCTATTTAGACTCTATTCCTAATTATCGACACTACAAGTAACCGAATGTTCACTTGTAGAAAAGGAAAGGAAGACAAATGTCTCGATGACTTGAAGAATGTTATATTATCTCTGTGTCAAATTTCCACTCATACATGTTGATACTATTTTCATCTGAAAAGAAACGTTTCTGATATCCTTTTATTATTCACACAAAATAGAATAATTTATATTAGTCACTTAAAAAATTAAAAAAATTTTTTAAAAACCCTTGCTACAGTAAAGAAGCTACATCAACGGTCCAAAAGAATGAAAATGTTTTACCACAAAGTTATATAATTCAGTTTTAAATTTCAAGAAAATGTATAATGTTGTGAATTAGGGATTATTTCGATTTGTTAGTCCAATGAGAAACAGTCCTTTAAAAGTCTAACATATTTATTCCATAAAATTCGAGCACATTCTGGACTTTACAAGAAAGAAATGCTAAAACCACGCACTTGGGTTTAGCTTATTTCAGTAGTAACTAATAGCAGAAAAACAGACTTCAAGAAGTATCTGAGGATCAAATAACAAACGAAAATGCTCTCAGTAAATTCGTATCTCCGCTTACACTATCGCACACCCTATTTATACCCTTCCTTGCCTAGGTATGGGATAAGCATTATTCGAATGATTTCCATAAAAGTCCTGTTACACACGAAATATTATTGCAAGATCTTCAATTCTCAAACTTTCGAATTCTTATGAAAAAGAGCCAAGATCGCCAAAAATATCGCCAAGTTGGCCCATAAAGTTGTCACATCTTATTTATCTGGAACATCTACAAAAATATAATAAAAATACAAATACTTACAAATTAGTAACAATCTTTTATATGCCATTTAATTTGCAAATAGTAATATTAAACAAACAACAAAATAGCCTTTAAACAATAAAGGACATTTTCCGAATCACATCATTTTTTTGAGAGAATTCTGTTCTGAGGAAATAAATTACACTGATAAACTGTTAGGACTAAAACAATTCAAAAGCTATGTGGTTATTTCTAAGTCGGAAATCCAAAGGGAAAATCCAGTACCACGCATTCTGCCAATATAACCTATTCACATATTCATAATTTCAAATGTATTAGCGGCGCTGTCGACATGGAGTTGTCATATTTACTCATGTACAATTGTATCAAAATGTTTATAATATACTGTCGTCTGTAATGGAAGGATTCACATGAGAAGTTGAAAAGTAAATGCTTCCACTTGATTAAATTCGTGAGAAAAGGTTTACTCGCCAACGAGTTATGAGAAATATTTAAATAGATTAAATATTTTTATAATACTATTCATAATATAGTGTTATTATACGAGAAAATTAAGAATGTATGTATTGTGTTATGATTAGATTATGAGTTTTGCGTGATTTCTAAAAAACTACCCGGGTTTTTTTTTTCAGCTTCAAAATATAGCTTTCAGAGCGTCTTAAAGTCTTAAAATAAAAAAGATATTCCAAATATTTTTAATTTCATCGTCAATTCTTTTTTATTTCTTTTACTAAAAACAGCATATACAAGAATTAATTAAAATATAATTAACAAAATATATTTACAAAAAAATCGTTTTCTTTTAATTTTAATAATGCTTTAATTAAAATAAAAATCGTTTGTCTATAAATTGTAATAACGTTATAATTAAAATAAAAATCGTTTTTTTAAACTTTTATTAATGCTTTAATTAAAATAAATAACGCTTTAATTAAATTAAATTTATTAATGCTTTAATTAAAATATATAACGTTTATTAACGTTTTAGTTAAAATAAAAATTGTTTGCTTATACTTTTTAATAAGTCTTTAATTAAAATAAAAATCGTTTGCATATAACTTTTAACAATGCTTTAATTAAAATAAAAATCGTTTGTCTATAACTTTTAATAACGTTTTAATTAAAATAAAAATTGTATGCTTATAGCTTTTAATAATGTTTTTATTTAAATTAAAAATCTTTTGCTTTAACTTTAATAATATAATACTTCAAAAGAAATTCAATTTGATGAATATTTACGAAAAGCATAAAATAACAGATAAGACAGAAAAAGAAATAAAAAC
The DNA here is from genome assembly GCA_026289955.1 of Argiope argentata. Classification (NCBI taxonomy): domain Eukaryota; kingdom Metazoa; phylum Arthropoda; class Arachnida; order Araneae; family Araneidae; genus Argiope; species Argiope argentata. Next base: position 582,199 of record JAOUZG010001077.1, on the reverse strand, counting down.
AGATAGAATAAATACTACTACTAAATATTGGTTTTGCTGAATGCCCGTTGACAAATTTATGTTATGACATTTACCGAACAATGAGTATAAATAAAGACTAGATTTTAATACAAATATTATATTAAAATTCATATACTTAATAAGTAAGCAAATATTGTAAAACTAAGAAAAATTATAGCCATTGTATCTATAACAATAATTTCAAGTCTTTATTTACTTTAAATTTTAATTATTTTTCAAACTTGTATTCTATTTAGAACTCAAAATGTGAATTATTATTCAAAAATATAAACGTAACGTATAATTTCAAATTATTTTATGGAAATAATGCTCTCATGTTCAGATAATATTACAATGATTATGAAACATTTTTCTGAGAGCAAATATAACATGCACTTATAAGCAAAGGCAATATCATTAGTTAGTAAATTTGCAGGTATGTGTATAAATACTCTAATATTTTGATCCAATCCGATCAAATTCCTATTAAATAAGAGAATGACTTAAAAAAAACGAATTTTTATTGAAATCTTATATTTTTTATAAATTATTCTCATTTATTTTAATATTATTTACAAAAATAACACAACAGGTGAAAGTTACTCTCGAATTAGCTGTTCGATTGAATCGGAGCATAGACACAAAAAAGAAGCTAATGGGTAGTTTGTTCAAACGGCTTTACTAGAGTTTCGCTCCGGAAATCATCTAATATTTATCAGGTGGATGCTGACACAAAAATCCGGAGTTTTTCGCAAAATCAGGAACACTATCTTCGAATGCAGACATCTCTCTGAACTTCTCCTTCCACACCTCTCACCGCTCTGCTCTCTTTTCAAAACAAAACAGAAATAATATATTTTATTATACATTATAACAGATGTATTATATTTTATAATAGATATACTGTATATTTATTATATATTATAACAGATATATTGTATATTTATTATATATTATAACAGATATATTGTATATTTATTATATATTATAACAGATTTCCACCTCCGATTTTCTAGTCGGTCAACTTCCTACTGATTGATCGTTTCGTGAAGATTTGAGGTGTCTCTTATAAAGGAAGAAAAGTTTAACATTAGGATATCTTGAAGGTTTTTTTTTTCAATTTTGATTTATTTGAAATGACGTGAACACAGAACTGTAGCCCTTCACCTAGGTACAACAAATGACAAAATACAATGAATCTACTAGTGAAAATAATCCACATAAGGCTATTTCAAAGCACTTAATTATGTGTGGGGAAAAGGATGACATTATATCTGGCCATAATGCCAAGTAACATGAGAGGAAAAAGGGGCAAGCATTATACTTTAAAGTATATCGTATTTTGATTTGAAATGAAAATGAAATGAGAATTGGAGGAATGATGAGAATTGCCTTTATATGGGGCTTATGAAACTATTAAATTTTGCTGATAAATGTCTCTTATTGATATGCAAGGATTATTAACAGAATATCCTTTAATTGCTTCTATTTCACACTTTTCATTTTTAATATTAGTTAAATGTAATTCTTAAGTAATTAACTGAGTTCATTATAAAATATCTTTTTTTATTCAAAGGTTTTGACTCCGACATTTGTTCAAAAATAATTCTAAAAACCTGCGAAAAATGCATTAATTTGGTTAATGAAAGGGCTCAATAAATATTTTGTTATTGAACTAATTGTTATGTTCATTATTCTTCAATGGTTTTTTTTATAAACATATATCTTATTTTAAATAAAAAATAGTAGTTGAAAAATCTTTAAATTAACTCCAAATATTACAAAGTCATTAAATAGGATTTATTTATTTTCATACAGTTTTAAAATTGTCATTTGTTATTAATATATTATTTATTACTTAATTTTTGAAATAGCTGAAACACAAAACTATTGTTTTCCAATAGAAACAAATCATATA
>JAOUZG010001077.1:560938-579881 GCA_026289955.1 Argiope argentata | reverse complement strand
TTTTTTATTGAAATTTTTCAACTAACCCACAAAATTGCCTTAACATTCTAAATGATGAAAGAAGGTTTAAAAAAAGATGCAAATATTGTTTTTAAAGTTTCAGTCAATTGAATATACATTGATTGAAAAGTGCAATTAACCGACAAGATTTGTTTTTATCAGAAAAAAGAATTATTTTCTGTAACATGAAAGAGAATAAAATGATCTGAAGGTAAAAATCCGTCGTGGCTCACCTCAACGAAAACCGAAATACTCTCGAACCACCGCTAATGAACACAAAAGAAATCTCTGTCGTGATTACGAGAAGGGAAAAGAAAATTAACAATTTCACTTCCAATCGGAAATGAGCTGAAGTCAAGTTAATAACAGTTTATAAAAAGGATTTTTTTTAAAAAAAATAAAGTTCCTAGGTACTGACAAACAATTCATTTTAAAGGGAATAAAGGGAATTGTTCAAATAATGAAATGAAAGAAAAACCGTTTGTGAAGCCGAAAGAAAATGTCTTCGTTCCTTTTCTTTGAAAGGAGATTATTCTTCTGGGTTCGAGAGTATTCCAGAGTGAAGCTATTAAAGAGAGGGAGGTTAAAATCATCAGCGGAATAAAAACAATCAGAACAATTAAGAATATTCTAAAAAGATCTTTTTTCGCGGTTAACACCAAAGAATTGAAATAAAAGCAAAATAAAGGAGAGAGAAAGAGAATAAAATTGACGGAAGTTGAATTGCAGAGATTATTTGCTAAAGTATGCCCGAATCATGTAATCCTTTTTCGAAGAGTGTGTCAATTTGACTTCTTTATTCATTACTTGGGGGAAACAATTTGACTTCATTCGTCATTACTTGGGTGGAAACAAAGGATTTTAATTTCATTCGAAAATGACTTTTCTGAAATTGAAATATACTTTATGAATACCAAAATCTAAATTTCCATTTATAATTTTTTAGAGAAAAGACAATAAAGTGAACTAATAAATATTTAATAAATTAATAGTTTCTTAAATATTGATACATTTATCGAAAGCAGTTTCTTCCCTTTAATGAAAATTGATAAATAACTGGAGATGTTTGTATCTTTTGCTCCGTATTAGCAGAAAAATATACAGATAATAAATAATAATTAGCTTGATACAATTATTATTTTCATTAAATAATCCTAATTCTTATACTTTCTCATTAATTTTTTATAGAAACTTCATGTTTTAAATGTATGAAAGCATCTATAAAATTTAAACACAAAATTATAATTGAAAATTAGCTTTATATCAAATGAATATAAATCTATCCATCTTTTTTGTTATTAAGCACTTCCTATGGGTGAGGGAAACTCTTGATTGAGGATGAGAAGTTCTGACATGGGGGTTGGTTCTACCCACCATTGAGAGTGGCTACTTCAAATCAATGATAGGACTTACTTCTTTAGGGAAGGGTTGCTCCGTAACCGGCGAGGTCCCTTAAAACTCAAATACAGATCTGAAAAGTGTTGCTTCAATCTTTCAATTTTTTCCGTGTTCCTTCAGCTGAGTCAGAATAATAAGACGATATTTATCTTTAAGTACAATTATAGGTTTCAAGTGATGTTAAGTTCAATTACATACTTTTGAGCATTATTAAGTGCTAAATAATTAAATGAATTATTTTTAATTAAATATATAAAACAACTGCATTTTAGTGAAGTCTTCTTTAATACTGAATTGTCTTTTGAATATAATTCGAATATTTTAAGAGCTGTCTTTATGGGAAGAAAAAATGTTCTTTTATAATATTAGGCACTCTAAAAAAGCGTAAATTTGTTTAACAATTTTTTAAATAAATTTATATTTATAATTCCTACTTTAAATCTATACTATTTTGCAAATTAGTTTAAATATCTTCCTTATTAATTTAAGTTGTTTTTGTATTTTATTTACATATATACTTTATTAAATATCCCATAAATTGTTTCTAATTATTATCTCAAAATACAAGAATTTATATTTTTGCACCAAATATAAATTTTCTGTTTAATAAATCGTTGCTCTTGAAATAAAATTTTCTTAATTTATTGGAGTTTTCTAGGTGGGACTTATTGGACCAGAAAAGTCCTTTTTATTATTTTGTAGGTAATACGTTCATTCATAAACTACAAAATTCTTTTAACTTCCCTTCGTATATACTGAACTCAATTTTCAACTCAAGAGAGAAATTTATGTTTTCAAATCATAAGTTCATGTTTAAAAGACTAAGTAAATATAACTCATTTATATATAAACCTACCTGAACAATCTCATCAGAATTGAAGTTCACTTTAAAACCCTCAGAAATAACTAATTATTCGTCTTTTTATTAAATCTTTTTATCTGATATAGCCATTTCAGATATCGTGTATTTATTTTGACTTAGAATTTCAGACTTACTCTAATACCTTTCTGAAAAAGTTTTATAAAAACACATGAACCTGGAGGGCTGTTGTACTAAAAGTTTTTTTTTTAAAGAAAAGCTCTCGAAATTCATCATGATGACTATGGCAAAAAAAATCTGCTTAGGACTTTTATTTCAAAACTTTTAAGAAAGAAAGACATTTTGCTTCATATTGTTTGTTATTATTTCTGCAGAAGTCTTCGTAAAATATTCAAAACATTTAGCTAAAAAATGGATCAATAATGCTTGTATTTTCAGTAAATTCTGAAAACAATACTAGAAAAGGCATTATCTTCCTAATTCCAAAAAAATTTAAAAACTTTTCTGTTTTTTCATCGCAATCATATTTTAAATATTATATGCTGATTCAAAAGAATAATTGTATATTGAGATGCAAATGTGATAAAAATTCTATTTATATGCTATTCTGAAATCTAGTTACATGAAAAATCCTTATTTGAATATTTTTAGCTTTCTTTGCAATCTTAATAATAATTTCTAAAATTACAATCAAAAATTTTTCTATGTCATTTTTTCTTTAATAATAAAAAAAAAGAAATTTTTAAATATAAGTTTTTCTAAAGGAAATCAGGGAATTCTAGTTTTTCCAGTTTATCTTTTGTTGGAAGGATTTTGAAGAGAAATAAGCTCAATAAATAGCACGAAAAGAAAGTCGTTAGTAAGATTCTAAACAAACAAATAGCACATTAAAATGCAATTCAAATTTTCATAAAACAATTTTGTCAGAGTATCTATGTTGTAGTAAAATGCTTAAAAAATTGAATTCTATTAAAAAAATCTACTCAATTTATGGAAACAAGTTTTATAGAAAAATAACTTTTAAGAGCATAATTTTATTATAATAATCAAACTTAGATGTTAAAAATTCATTTTTAAATTTTAAATTATGATTCAATATTTTAACCAATTTGTAATGTTATGAAATCCACTATCACAGAATTTAAAGTTAAAAATCAAATCATTAATATATTTATCATTACCTGATAAGCATGAAAAAAATTTTCGGAAATATTATGCACTCAAAATTTTAAAATTCTTGAGTACCAGGAACTTTTATAAAATATATAACAAAATGAAATATTTTTAAATAACATGAGCTAAAGGAAGCAAAATATGTGATGAAAAAAAAAGAGAATAATAAAACATTTGAAGCATACCAAAAATTTCTGCGTTGAGAATTTTTCATTTTAGGATAATGGAGGGTTTTTGACTTTGACCTTAATCGAGGAATAAATGCTGGTTGTATGGAATATTTTGGTTAGGAAAAAAATATGCACAAAATGGTTTTTTCGTCTTTCTCTTTTTGGCAAAATAACTTATTACAAATGTTATGTTGTTCTGGTCCAAAATGATTTTGTCCTTTTTAAATAAACCTTATTGACTTCTTTTAATTTTTCATAGCCTGAATACATTTTTTTTCTTTTTTCGTACAATCATTTCCTTTCCATATTCGAAACTTAAATCTAAATTGTAATCCTTATATTATAAAGGGTACAATTTCTACTAAGATTATAGCATCCAAGTTATTGAAGTGGCAGAACTTAGAAGATCTTTTATAAATAATTAATGAAGAATTCTTTCAATGATTTTTCTTATATTCCAAAAACATATGTATTTTTTTGTGCTTAAAATAAATTTAAGCGTTTATTTATTAATATAGACCGTGTGGTCAAGTGTCAAGGCCTCGGTTTCGAGCCTATAAGGTTTGATGTTCGAGCCCGGATTCCACCTAAGAATCTCCATGTTCGCAGGTCAGAGGTAAGCTAAATTCAACGAGGCCTAACGTCTTCCCGCTGAAGTGGAAGCTAGGATAGTAAGTGTCGTCCTCGTCTTCTGACCATTACGAGTCCTCACCCAAAAAAGCACTTCAAAAACTTTTACTTTACTTTTTTACTTGGAAAAGAAAAAGTTAATGTAAGTAAACTACAATTAATATATATTATTTAACGTACTATAAAACAGATCAGAGTTAAAACTCGAACATGAAAATTCTGTTTCAAATTTTCTAAAATCAAATGCTTTTATAGATAATCCTTAAGTATAAGGGGGGAAATTCAGAATCTTATCTTTATGTAACTCTTTCTTTACACTTTTCCCAACCCACAAACTGCTTTTGAAAAGAATATTCGAACATCGAGTCATTTGTAGGAACACGCTACTTTTACTAGCATAACCTGCTAATCGCCTCATTGAATATTTAACACAAAGTCATCGGTGCCCATTTCCTATTCAAGGATTTTGGGTCAGAGCGAACGACGGAACCAGCTTCCAATTCCGAGGCAGAAGATATCCTTGTATCTCTCTTCCCCTTTTTAAGGGGAAATCTTTAATTAATTTACAAAGGGAAATGACCCTGGAGACTATCGCTTTCGGTGATAATTATCCCCGATTTCGCCTACTTTGTTAAATGCTTAATTAAACTACATTCGACCCCTGTTGAACACGAATATCGATATGAGTGTGGGGTGTTTGAACTCCTTTTCGAATATTCCAGAGGGTTTAATTCCGTATTGTATCACCCTCTTGGGCTGCCAGGACTTTGGTACTCTGCGTGGAGTACGCCTAGTTTTCTGTTCGAACATCTTACATATTATATAGAAAGTACGATGAATTTTATTGTTGTCTGTAAACATTTAAATATTGTTTCTTTTAAAGTTGGTTGTTGTTAGCTTTTTAAGTAGAGTATAGATGTGTAATTATTTTATATATTTCTTATTTTTAGAACAAAATAAGGATTATACGTGTATTAAAATAATCGTAATTTAGATGCAGTCAAATATAGGGGGCATTTCCCTAGAAAGTATTCCTGCATTTTTCTTGAACACATAGTATACGCTCCCGTTAGATAAAAATAGAATATTCTAATCAAAAAAGTGCGGAGACAATTTTCTTGACTAGCCATCTCTTTATTCACATTGCGCCACTCTTTATTTTATACAATGTTTTTATTTTTATACAAAAATCCCATTTCACTTAATATATAAGAATAGATACGAATGTATCTTTAAAACAATAAAATCAAATTCTTCGTAAACCACTAATACCATTATAAAATCATTGGGTTTGCACCTGATCGTCAAAATAAATTTGCACTACTTTTCTCTCCGATATATCGATAGCTCCCATTCTACGTGAACGTCTACTTTTCTTGACTACTAAGCAAGCAAGAAATCTTTTCTGCTAAACTTTCAAGACAAAGAGAATATGCTGCCTTCTGGGTTTAGAAAGGGGAACTAATCCCAACTGATGCAAATTATTTAAGGCATAATTTCATCATGAAAGTTTGTAGTACATGAAATAGAAATTTCACGATAATATCTTAACGAGAATAGGAAACAATTTGCAATATAATACCATATAATACCGCCTCTATAATACCATAGGGGATTAATTAAGATTATTAGATCTTCCAATGGATCACATATGTGCAATAAAATGAATGATATGTAGATAATGAAAGATAATGTAATATGCCAAAGCCTCCCGTTGAACAAAAGAAAAATCTATCAAGGAGGATCTAATGATCAAGCCTATCAATGTTTGAAAAATAGCAAATATGTATTTCTTCTTTGCAAATATAATAGTTTAAAACCAAATGGATTTAATGTGAATAGGGCTCGTAATATTGAAACATAAATCCTCTATACAGTGATGACTTATAGTTTATCGCATCCTATAAAAAAACCCTTTGAAGTCTTAGGAGAAAATTCGTGACAGTTCGATGACAGTTTTTGTGAAGAAAGCGGAGATGACTTCAGATTAAATATCCGATTCCACTGAAGCGGCCTGAATTTAAAAACCCCTGAACAAATTTTCCGTATGTAAAATGACAGCATAATTTAAGGCTGTTGAAATTAGAATATAATGTACTCAAAATACTTCAGAAAATTCTGAAAAAAATAGAAGCTTTGTTGAAGAAGTTAGTTAACCAATAATTAAGTAACAAGATAAATCCTAGTATATGATAGATTAATCTGTTTAAAATATAAAAGTGCACTGACTTCTTTTGCTCTTGGTGTGGTGTAGAAATACTAATTATTTAATATTAAAGGTATATTAAATAATTTATTAGTCATCTAAATATAGTTTAGAAAAAATATTATCATCAAAAATATTGTTTTACAATTTTAAATATTAAATTATTTCTTTAACCCAGATAAATTATATTTACTACCTTACTGTTACTATTTAATACCTTACTATTTCTATTAACTACCTTACTCTTAATATTTTCTACCTTACTATTATTATTTGCTACCTTACTATTTCTATTTACTTCTTTATTTTTTACTACTTACACTGAGTTTATAATAATTATTATAAGGTGTAGTTAGAGGTTATTTGTCAAAATTGATGGAAAATACATGAATCTGATATCAATTAAAGAATTTAATAAGTAAAGCTATGTTTTAGATACTTTTTAGATAAGAATAATTTTACATAATTAATATCTTTCAAGGTCTTAAAAAATAAATTAACACCAAGCAGATTAGTTGTTATCGTAAGGTTAAGTGCATTACTTGTAAAATAATAAATACTACTTTCAGACCATTTAATGTTTTTTTAAATAAACTTTCTCGGCCATTCATGTCGAAAAAATTTATAATTCGAAACAATTATAATAATCCTTCTCATTTAAAATTAATTTTACAGAATAATATGCACTAAATCAATTTCTATCGAACATATTAATATAAGAAAGACTTCTAATATCTATAAAACTTTGTTCTACAAAATATATAAATTTGCTTCGTAAAAGAATCTGTTTCAAACAAAAAAATGAATTCAAAAATAACCGCTCATATACAAATTCTCTAACATTTTTTATAGTCCTAGTCATAGATTCTTGAGAAACTTAACAAACTAACGAAAATTAGGAATTCAAAAGGAAATAATTAACTTAACATAGTGAAATTTGACAATGGCAACATTTCAAACTGCCAATGAATTTATTCATAAATTAACTTTGATGGCAGAGAATTATTTAAAATTGTTTCTTTCTGAGAAAAATGCCGAATAATTATTTTTTTCTCCTCACATACACTTAATTTTACGAAACCTGCATTCTTTCACATCAAAAGAAACCTCATTATTTATTTGAGAAAACCAATTATTTCTCGTAATTGATAAATATTGCTTTCAAGTAAATTTCCGAGTGCCTGGCTAATGATGTACTCCAAACTGGAAAACTGAAAAAGAATATAAAAATACTCGCGTTAAATGCTTAGCTATTGCACTGTTATACTTCTTCATAAGCAAATCATGCACAAAATATTTCCACTAGCTCTTAGTTTAAATAGAAACGAATCTCTAATTAAAGCAAAAAGGCCAGAGGTAATATTTTAGATTTTTAAAAGGAAATTAGGAATGTAATTAATAAACATTTTCGAAAAAAATGGAAATTTTAACTTCAGTTAAAGAGGTTTACCCCTCATTTTAAACCGTTTTAAAAATAAAGAGCGTATTCAAATTTAGGTTTGACTGATGATTAAGTAAATTAAAGAAATTTTACGATATTTGTGTTGTATGTAGAGGTTCAAAATCCTATTATTTTAGCCTCAGATTAGATTTTCATGAATGGAGTGGTTTATTATAATTAATGAATATAAAGTCTTGTTATCTCTTTTCTTTTGATCTTGCTTACGGAATCTTTCATTTTAAGCATCTCAAGCAGAAGAAAGATATTAATAATTATGCCTTTTAATTTAATTTTTTGTGCTTAATTAATATTTATCAATTATAGTGATGACGTTTTTCAATTTTTTCTTATTTGGAAAACCTAAAAAAGAATTTGAATCCTAAATAAGAGTATATAGATTACGTAATAATAAAATAATAGCTCTAATGTTTCTCTAAAACTGTCGACGAAAATATCAGATACTTAGATACAAGAAGGAAATAAGCTCAACAACCGTACCTGAAAAGCACAAATTATAAAAAATGAAGTAGATCTAGTAAAAAAAAAGTATGCTTTTTTTTATATTTTGTAATTTCGACGTGCTCTCTGCTTATACAATGGAATCTAAAATTACTTTATAATTTATATACAAGTTTATAATCTAGATACTTTCTTCAAATAAACTCACAGATTATTAATTATAGCCATTGTTTTTGTGAACTTCCCACAATAAAATAAGAAACAAGTTCTAAAAATTCTTTTCTATTCTATTGTTCCAAAATATATTATTACGATTTAATATTAATGTCATCTTCAGTATCTAGTTTCATGGTAAGAAAAGAACTTTGTATGTGTTAAAATAAATGATAAATATATGCTAGTTCAATGATAAATTTTAGCAGTTTGTAATAAAAATTGAAATCGACAGGCAATAGTTCAATAGATTAAAATCCAAGAATTGCAGTAGTTTTTATATGATGTTGAATATGCGAGTTCAATTCTTGCGAAAATCAACCTCTTTTTTATAAATTATTTATATTAAAGGTAATTAATTAATAAAATGTAACTAAAATAAAAAAATTGTTGATTTAAGTAAAAATTGACTTAATTTTTATATTACTTTTTTATCATAATTACAATCAGAATAACAGGCTTCTTTGGGATGTTGATTAAAGTTGCTTTCATTTTTTTTCTGAAAAAAATTTATAATTTTTTTCTACGGAAATGCAATGTTTCAAATTCAAATTATTTTTGAAATTTTTTTTTTTATTAGAAAGATTACTCAGATCTAAAATTTTATTCGGAAGGAGATAAAAAAAAGAAATGAATGGAAGAAATATGCAGATGGACGAACTTTCCCTCATTAAACAAAACTAAGTGTTCCTAAATCCGACCTATGAGAACTTTGCTGGTTAACTATCCAACTACTTTCACCGCCATTTTGTTCTCCACTCTGGTCTCCAGATAAGAGGATTAGAGTTCGGTCTTTTCTTCCGAGAGTCGGATCCAAAACTCTCGTTTAGCTCTAAATTGTCGATCAGCGAGGATTCCGTTTCCTGCGTCCTAATGGCGAGCACTGATGGCCTCTGTGAGACTGACTAAAGTATTTTGAACTTAAACTAATATGCTGAAAGAATGGATCGCGAATTTTTCTTAACTCTGAAGAATTTCCTATTTTTCTTATGTTTTATCAAGAAGAGGATTTCTTATAAATGGATTCCGTTTCCAACTTATAAACTATGAATTAAAACTTTTGAATGATCTTCTTAGTAGAATAAATAATAAAAATTTTAAAAGCGATTTTTTAATGTATGAAAAAATAAAATTGAAAAAGTTTTCGTAAAAATACGATAATTCAAAATACCATAAAAGCACGACGTAGTTATAGAAACATTCCAATTAAATTAGAATTTTAATTAGAATTGTAACAAATTCTACTTTGCAATAGATATTTTAGTTAGAAAATTTTCTTACAATATGTTTTTTGAGATTCTTCGAGGTATGTTTTTTAAACCTCCAAGTTGTTTGTTTCTTTTTTGCTTTAAAAATTATTTTTTAATTCCAGGCTACACTGCTTCTATTTTGAAATTTTTCTCTTAAAAGTTCTAGTAATTATTTGGTATTCATAATATTTTATAACTCATTATTATATATAATGTAGTATATATTTTTCAAATTTGCTGTCAGAGATTGCAACAATAATTTAATAAAAGTTTGATTAAAATAAATCATAAAACTTGTAATTAAAATTAAAAAATTGTACAGTAATTAATTATCATAGAAAAAATATAACATCATCAGATTACACATTTCTATCACATCTATACTAATTTTATAAATATGAAAGTTTGGATGGATGTAGAGAACTGAACCACAAGAACTGAACGAAATTAGATGAAATTTAGTACAGAGATGGATTATAGTCCAGAATAAGACATAGGCTTTTATTTATTCTGATTAATAGAGGGGTTAAGTTTTTATTAATTAAAAACCAACTTTGTCGCCAAATGAGTAAGTTTGTGCCACACTAATAAGATTAGGCTTACAATATTTTCGACCGGTTATTCCAAAGGATTCTGTTTATTTCCTCAATATTTGATGAACTTAAAAATAAACATTATTGATGAATTAATTTTTCTGAGTTCATTTTGAAGGGCTTTTGAATGAAAATTAAACATAATAAAAGAAATTAAAACTTTCCCATCTGGATGGCATTACATCAAGTGGAGTAGAAAAGCCACTCATTTTGATTGCCCCAATTTTCTTTGGAAATTCATGCATGTGCAGTGTGTTATTATTGCCGACATTTTTATTACCAATGGATGCATTTATAAGTAAATTTTGAAATTTTCCTGTATATCTTTCAACAATTTACAAGTTTCTTTATTATATCATATCAGACTCTGTTTTCATCTACGCCATAATGATACTGTTTGATAGTATTTTACATTGTCATCATACCATCAGTTCTCACACATGTCCATCAAAATCTCCACACGTACGAAGTCTCGGGTAAAAGTTAATTAGAATATAAATAAAACATGAATTGAAAAATGTCGTTATTAGACATCAGATGATTAGGGTTGAATAAAAATGCACAAAATCTTTTTAGGGGCAAAAAGGATTGTGTAACATAAGAATTTATTTTTTTTAATCATGTGGCATATATATACAAAATCATGTATGAAAAATACATATTGCACAAGAATCGATATGAAATAGCTAAATAAAAATAAATTATATCATGGAGCAGAAATCACTCGAGTTAATTTTGCAGTCTTAGCTTGAAAAAAAATGTCTCAAAAATTAAAAGACAAAAATATTTCCATCAGAATTCATGTTACTATAAAACAAGCTGTAAGAAGATAGATCAATTTTAAATTCGCTAACCTCTAAAGAATCATGCAGTTTATAGCCTTCAAAATTAACTATAAACAAAATCCAGTCTAAATAAGTTATTCTAGTTATTTTAACAAAATTTTAAAATTATTATCATTTTAGAACATGGTATTGTTTTAGGAATGAGATTTTACGGAGTCAAAAAACCTGTAGGTGAAGAATAAAAGTTTTATCATCTGCACGAGAATGCCAAAAAATTAGTTTTTAATAACGCGTTTCATCGCATTTACAAAATATCTGATTTAAAAAAATAATTTAATGATTACAACAAATAAAACTTAGATAAATTTAATTTTAAGTGTGTGATTATGTGAAATGAAATAAATAGGAAATGTGATATTTTTTAAATCAATCAATGTGAGACAAAAAAAATTGGATCGTTTGCAATACTAAAGTGACCCATTCAATGAAAGAATTAAAATGAATAAAAATGTAATTTAACTTGCACAAGCACGTGGTGCTTGGCCCTTCAATAAATGATGTTCTGACAGGATGCATTGAAAAAAGCATAGCAGATTTCATTTTAATCTTTTATTTTCAAATAAAATTTTATTTATTTTGATCATTTTATAATTGTTGTTGTTGCTTCTTAGGGCATTTGTCATAGGTAAGCTTGTTGACTCAGTGATTTTAAATCATGGGATTTTAAGTCTTGTTTTGAGTAGCTCCAAATTGGGTCAAGAGTACATCTTATCTATTCACGAATTGCGTTTGCTTGCATAGCTCTTTTTTACAAGGGGGGGGGGGCAAATTCATGCATCATAGAAAGACAAAGAACAACCATGTCCTACCCGGGATTTCAGGCATTTGACTCCTAGATCCCAGGGAAGACACACTACCCCTGTGGCAAGACATTGGCAGTAATTCTGTAGTAAAAATTTCTTCGGAAATTAAACTTAATAAAAATACCAGAGGGATACTTGTTTTCCGATATCTCCATTACTTATTTAATATTTGGCACTAACATATTTAAGAGATTAAAATGCAATCTTATGAGATGGTGACTTTTAGAACATTAATTTAAATGTCCCAGTTTATGTTACTGAAGTGCTAACTATAATTCGATACTCTTCTGAAATTAGAGTGAAACGAACTTTGTTGTACGAGTTCCCCGTATCTCCTCATTTCCATACGGAAACAAACTCTTCACCTGTTAACTATAATTTGCTTTGAAATTTAATGCAGATAAGTCTCTGCCTCGTCTAACCTTAATAGTTACAGTTAAAAGTGTCCCTTTCATCCAGAAATTAGGTGTTGTGAAACTAATGTTTCTTAAAACAGCAATTTACTGGATAACGAAAATTCTGTCTTCATAATAAAGTTCTCCAAATTAGATACGATTTTATACTATAACAATAATCCATTATATAAATGCTATAATTAAAGTTGGTTAATTTCTAAAGGGTTAAAAACTTCGTACTGTTCAGTATTTTCTTTTTAAAAAATGCGGTTATTTTAATGAACAACATAATAAATAAATGGAATGTGTTATTAAAATGTTTTAAAATTTAAAGAACATTAATAAATTAAAAGTATTTTTTTGGATGTAAATATATTTTATATGGGAATTTTGCAAAAAAAGTCTTACTAATTAAAAATATTTTTATTCAATTTCGGCTATTAGTTCACATTCACCCTATATATATTTATTTCTATATTTTGTTCAAATTTTCAATCGTTAAAAAATACATTTTATTCACCCACTCAAGTTCAAATACATTTTTAACTTATAGTGGATGACACTTGAATTTAATACAGTTGGTTTATGAATTATTAATTTAAGAATTATTAATCAAATTCCTACTATTCGTTTATACACTCACTTTTCATATATTTATATATCTTTTTCGAATTTTCAATCGCTAATAAAACATTTTTTATTCAATCTTTCCCTTTTAAATACATTTTTTAAACTTTGTGTGGATGACACTTGACGTTAATATAAATTTTCAAATATTAATTCAGTAATTGAATTCATTTTTTATACATGAAATTTGAAGTCGACAGGCAATAGTATTTCAATAGGCAATAGTATTTCAGTATTTTTCAGTTGAATATGAAGAATGCGAGTTTAATTCATGCGAAAAACCAATCATTTTTTGATAAAATATTTATATTAATTGTAATTATTTAAGAAATAGTAACTAAAATAAAACGGGTGTTTTTTTGCTAAAATAAGTAGAAATTTGCTTTTATATATCTAGATAGATAGATAGATAGATAGATAGATAGATAGATAGATAGATAGATATAGGATAACATTATAAGGTGTAATGAAGATTTATTATTATGTTATAGCATAAAATTTAGAAAAATTCTAAAAAATATTTAATTAATTTATTTAAATTCAATAAAAGAAAATAAAGAAATAATTTCATTAATTTTATCTATGTAGCTAGCTTTGACTAAATAAATTAAATTAAATTAATATTAATATGTTAAGTTCTTAATTCCAGGATATTTTATCCATGGAATCAAATTATTATTATATACATGGAAAATTCTAGCCTTTTTTGTACACAAATATTATAATATTACCTATCAACTCACATATGATAAACTGAATCATTGCTGATGACTGTTTATAGATACCTAATATTTGTTAGCGAATACATTTTTCACTGCAAATTTGATAAAAAAAACATCTGTTTTTCCCCCACTAAACTGTCACATGCAAGCAACATTTTTTCTGTCATCAGGTCAGGAGACATAGGAACGCCATTTTAATCATTCGAGGCGTCGTGGGAAGGGGTTGATAATCCGCTCAGCTTTTAACGAGCGCTCTTTGACGAACCGCTAATACGACGCTAATTATATAAGAGAGCCGTCTAATCGTTCCTCGCTGCGAACACGGAGAGGAAGGCAAGGAGGCTTGTTTTGCAAATGGTGCCTAGGCTCCATTATGACGTCTCGGACCGTTACGGAGAGAGAACGCCGAGGATCAGATTGGAATGAAATAGATCTACTGCATTAGCGAATCGTTCTGAAGATACGATGAGACTAATAGGGAAGATTTAGTTAATGGCTTGACCTTGAGTTACATTCGGGGAACAACAGGCCATCTTCACTTTGTGCTTGATTGAGTTTAGTTTAGAACAATTATATATAGCCCCAACTTCATAAAAAAATATTATGGCTATTTTGAGGTTGTCATTCTAAATTTGAGCCAGGGTCAGATGACGAGAACGATGCGTGAGTTGGCAACCCCTCTCCAAGATACCACACTAAACCAGTGGGAGGACGTTTGGGCACAATGGATTAATGTACATTAGATCCTCTACCTGACGGTTATCTGGTGAAGGGTCCCGAATTTGAAACCTTCCAATTTCGAGACCTTACCACCTGGCTACCTCCACTTTGTTCTGGAAAAATCGAAAATTACCGGTTGTTTAGCATCTTAAATGTTTTTTCCTACTACCTTATTATGTGATATTTTCCGTTTCAGGAATATACCGTTATGCTACATCGGCTACAATCCGTGAAATACTTGAAGTTTGTGGATTTATGTATAATTTTTTTATCCTATTATGGGGTCTTTGAAAGATTCACTTTCAGTTTATTAGTTTAAGAAACGATAGTTGACTCCCCGTATGATCATCGGATATGATAACCAAGAAATAAAATTAGAGTCACATTCCTGTTCCGTAGAGATGTATGAAAACACAAATATAAAAAAAGCATTCCAGCTCAATATACCTGGAAAAATTTCCCTTTAAGATAAATTGAGGGGATATGTATATTATATAATACCGTGATCGATATCAAGACACGCATCCTTTGGAAGAGGTTTGATCTTACAACACTTTAATGATGTTTTTTGGAAAGACCTCTGAGCTCCTGTGTCTTGGGGGAGAGGGAAAGTACTTGGAATTATCTGTGCGACTGATTTTTCATTTTATATCATTGACGAGAGGACCTTCACTTTGGCTTTTGATAAAAAAATTTATCATTTGAGATCATAATACTGTTTTGGTTAGGATATTTTGATGTCTCTAAAATTTAAGGGCAAAAAATATTTTTACTAGCTTTTTCAAGTATTGAATTATTATTAAGTATGCTTCTTTAAAAGCAGGTGCTTTGTTAAAAGGTTGACCTGTTTTTAAAAATATTGATTATTATTATGTATGCTTCTTTTAAAGCAGATGCATTTTTAAAAGTTGACGATGAATTATGACTTCATAGCTGTTATTTCATCTCAAAATCGGTCGAGCTCCAAAACTTTGGCAGCTAGAAAAATCGAAAATGAAAGTTTTTTTAAAAAAATCATCGTTATATGTATAAAACTATATATAAAGAAAGAGAGGGGGAACAGAGAACTATAAAGAAGTCTTTTTAATGTTTCAAACCGGTTTAAATTAGTTAGGAACTTAAATTAATTATGAAAAATAAGGTCTAAAAAATAATAATGTTTTCACATAATAACTTGAAATTTGCAAAAGCATATTTTCTTTTCTTTTCTATAATTATACTTTTTCATTCATCTTCTATCTGAATAATTCCTCTTAAAATATATCTATCAATTAAATAATGTATGAAAGTTAAGATTCGTATTCATTTATTTATTTGGATATATGTAATTTAATGTCTCTAAACCTCTTTAAAAAAGCATATACATAGAAAATGTATAACCTTATTGAAAAAACAAATCTTTCTGAAAAACAAAAAAAATTTTTTTTAATGAATATTAATTCTTTCTGAACATACTTATTTTGTATTATATAATAATGAAAATAAAGCACCCTTAATGTAATAAGTCCTTGTTTTAAGAAACATAAACTTGTCAGCGGATAAACACAGTCTGGAGTACAATTTAAATGGTAAGAATTACTTCTAGACGAAGTAAGATCTCATTCTCACTAAATTGTAAAATAATAGCTATGATTAACTAGTTAAGACTTAGATTCCTGATGGAAATGGGGAGACGAAGAAAGTTCTAATGACGATGTTTATCCAAATTACGGAAAAGTTTATTATATTTCTTTGCTTTTAAATAATGTAAACTCAGTACTAGTAAAACTAATCGTAGAAAAGATACCATTCGTTAAGATTAATATTCTAATGTGCTGGAAATGTAAATGATTAAAATTCCCGATAATAACATAAATGGATCTTCTAAAAGGGATTAACATGTGAAGGAAGCTTTTTTAGGAGTTAAACTCAAATTGCGTTTATTATGTGGAATCGCAAATGGAAAGGGTAACATTTTATGACAACATCATAAAATATTATATAACGCTTTTAGGCTAAATTCTATTTTCCGAGTCCCCCCCCCCTTTTTTTTTTCAAATCCTACTATTAGTTTACTCTTTCTTTATGTATATCTTGTTCAAATTTTCAATCGTTAATAAAATATATTTTATTCATCCACTCGAGTTCAAATAAATATTTTTTAAACTTGTAGTAATGACACTCGATGTTAATACAGTGTTTTCAAATATTTATTCATTAATTAAATCTAATTTGTTTTTAATACTTTAAATAGAGGTTTGGCAGTTTGTAATGAAAACTGAGACAGACATGTAGTAGATCAATATGTAAAATGCGAGGATTTCAGTATGTTTCACGCGAAAGTGAAGAATGCGAGCTCGATTCTTGTGAAAATCAATGATTTTCTGATACATTAAAAAAATTGCTATCCAAATTATTTTTGAGTTAGAGGTAGCAGACGTATCTTAGTTAAAAAGAACTTTTCCGAAAAATAAAATTGAATAAAATCTAAGCTCTAATTTTAATTCCACTCCTATCCTTAAAATCTTTGTCATCAATTTTTTGTCACTTCTCCTCCCTAATCTTAAGATTGAGCAACGTTTCGAGATGGAAATTCAAGAAATAGAACAGAAAATTGCAAAGAAATTAGTTTTCTATTTTCCCACTTAATATTTTGATTCTGTCACATATACATACCTATTTATATTAATTGTAATTATTTATTAAAAATAATAAAATAGATTTTTCTTTGTTGAACTAACTAGAAATTGATTTTAAAAAATTTATATTACTTGTTTTTGTTGTTGTTTTTCTTTTTATTGTGGCAGTTCGTGTTTTGTTGCATATTCTTCCCAAGAAAAGCAAAGTAAGATTAGTAAAACTAAATTATATTTTATAATGTTTCAATATTTTTAAATGGCAGTAACTTTTATTATTAAATTTTAAATTCTACTTTTAAGTTGCTTTACCAGTTTTACACACACAATTTACCAAATTTGTTGAGAGTTGTTTGTTTTTAAATTACCACTTCAAATTCTCATAAAAACATCTATTTACTACTTACAAACGAATTAACAAAAAAATATACTCCTGATAGAAAAAAATAATTTTATATCTTTCAAATATTTTTGAAAAGCAGGATAATCCAATTTATGGTTCAATGCTTATTCATAATAAATAAGTTCAGTTTCCAAGCAATCATTAAAACTCCTGAATCTCTTTTACAGTTAATTGACCGGAAAACAATGTTTTATTTACAAAACAAATTAGAAGTTCAATCCAAATATTGAAATTTGAGAGGCAGAAGCTTTAAATTATAACAGAAGTCTTTTGCTAAATTGGCCCAAATCTTTACGGATCAGCAATTTAAGATTTAAACGCGGGTTTCGATATTATATTTAGGAAAGGAACTAAATTCTAATCCTCTTATATAAAAGTAAGAATAAAAAGTAAATTCGTGTTGGAATGGTGTTTGATTTAAAAATGAGTTGAAATAGAAAAAAAATCTTATATCTATATTTATCTTTTGCATCCAATATTATATCGTGTAAAATAAAATTATATTTCTCTGTTTTTCTTATATCTTTATAAAAAAAAGTTCCACAAAATAGATTGTATCTTACGGCAATTGGATTGTTATTGAGATAGTAAAAAAATTAATAACCCCTATCCCTCCATATTTACAGAGTTCTTTACAGCTAAAAGTTTTTGTAAATATTGGAAATACAGAGTCCTTTACAGAATAGAAGTGGAGTACAAATTTGGATATAATGTGGCTGATAATTTTGAAATCTGTTTCTGATTCCGAGGAAGACATCATATTCTTCAAACTTCCGCACTATGAATGCAAATTCATGTAGTACACGTTCAAAAGTATTCGGATAATTTCGGAACCCCCATAATTTTCAATTGATTCTGAAATGACTAACTAACTACCTTTGAACTTCTGTCCGATAAAGAAAATACTTATTTTTAAGTAGGAAATCGTGGACGAGGTCAAAGACAGAAGAATTAAAAAGAACTCTATAAACTGTATATATTGGCCCATTCTTAAATATATTTGAAATGATTAGGAACGCATAATGCAATAGAATGCTTCACACTTATTGAGGAATTTATTATTTTGCTTTACGAGAATGCTGCACAATTCCAAAAAAATATTTCAAAAACTTTTTTTTATTTATCATAGAAAATTTAAAATCTTTACAGCAAAAACAGTCACATTTATAAGATAAACAGAGTAAAACGGTATCCGTATACTTTTTCTTTGCTTACTTTGATGTTTGTTTTTTATAACCATTGACCTTCTTGTGGCCAAAACAAGATTATATCGCAAACGCATTAATATCTCACTAAAATACTGAAACATGAAAACCTTTTTCTGAATTTTTCATTTTTTAAATTACATTATCTTCTCTATATAACAGATACATTTAAACTTAACAAATCCTTAATTTCAAATTTCTTTTCTCACATGAGATCTTATCAATATTTTAAAAAATATCTATATATATTTTTTT
>JAOUZG010001077.1:523844-552523 GCA_026289955.1 Argiope argentata | reverse complement strand
TGTGTGTGTGTGTGTGTGTGTGTGTGTGTGTGTGTGTGTGTGTGTGTAGATGGAAAAGTGACATAAACTGAGATAGAAAATAAAATCAAAAGTAACAGAAAATGATTACAAGGTTGCAGGAAAAGGAAATAAAAAAAAACGTAAATAATAAAGAAAAGGATTTACTGAGCTTTTAGCGTGAGTGGAATTCTCTAAATCGCGTTTCGAATGTGAAAAAAACTTTTACCACGCGTTTGAGAGGGTTGTCGAGTGGAGACTAAAAGCTATTGATATCAATACAGATAACTATTAAAGAATACGTCATACATGAAAAGAGTCAAAAATGACTAAAGCAATAATGAAGGGAAAAAAAGCATTGAATGTCAAAAGCCTCGGAGAAAGAAAAATAATTCTTATTATTTTGGGAGACCTTTAAATTTTGACATATAGTGCTTTTTCGAGGTTCACTAAACTTTGCTGGATTGAGTGAACCTTCCGCTGTTTTAAAATATCTTTGGATTTCAATCTTTCACTAACATCTTAAAATCATTCAAGATTAGGATGGAAATGTTTTTGGTGCTGAGGTTATCTATCAGGTGTTCTATTTGATTTGTAACTAATTTTTTTTCGTTTAATATTTTTGTAATTTTTATTAGTTGATTTAAAAGATTTCTGTAGAGTTTATAGAAAATTAGAATTCCTAAAAACCATTAGGCATTTACTTATAATAGGAAGGAGGGTGAAAATGAAGTAAATAACACTAATGTATGCAATTTGAGTCTATAAATGCTCTGATGGCTGACGAATCATGTATTTTTATATAGACCCTTGCTCCTACGATTCATATTTAGCAAAATATTCTTGATATAGTTGCATTTTATTTAAAAAGAAAAGTCCAATATTAACTATGAATGAGTTAGGAAAGTTTAGATACTTCCATCATAAAAACAGAGAATTTTAGACCACACCATCGTCAATCTTAAAGAAGACACACCAATAAGCACATAGAATTTTCTCTAGAATGTCTGTCTTAAAATTACTATACCGTTGATTATTCTAATACAATGATATCTGAAACTCAAGATAAGATCATATGTAGTCGCATAAAATAAAAACTTTTTTTTAATTAAAAGGAAAATTTAAGGAATATCCCAACGAATATGTATCCTTAAGACAGGAATTCATAAATTTTTAGATGTATATTAATTGATTGAAACAAAATAAAACATCGTTATTAAAGTAATTTATATATTTTTGAAAGTAAAAACAAAGCGTTTTGAGCTGATAAATTTTTAATGAATAATTCATTAACATATTGATTAAATTATTAGAAAAATTCTGTAAATCAAATGAGGTTTCAATGCTGAGTGAATCTGTTCTGTACTCTTACTATTGATTTCAGTAACCCTGTTGTTGTAGTTACTTATGGCACTTGCACTTTGGGACATGCCCTCCGCTGATACAGCAACAGATTTAAGTCGACAGAAGCGTCTCTAGTTTTTTGAAGTAATGCCAACTAGGGTCAAGAGTACGACTTAGCTACACACTCACCACATTTGCTTGCAAAGCCCCTTTCTACAGGGGGGCACAGACACACATCTCACAGATAGTACACAGAAGAACAACCATGTCCGAACCTTGACTCGAACTTAGGACTCCCAGAACACGAGGAAGACACTCTATCTCTGCGCCAGAAAGCCGTCTCAGTAGTACTGTTCTGTACTAAATGAAGTTTAATCATTTTATCTGAAACTTAAATTTCACATTTTTTTAACAGACAGAAAATAAAAATCATTCATAGAACAATGAACAAAAAGGCATAAGCTTTCTAAAATGGTATTGGTTAGATAAACATCAAAATTTAGTGCTTAAAAATATTTTGCAAAAGTAGTCGTTAATGTGCTATGTTACTTAAAATATTGTACGTAAATATATTATTGTATTGTAAAATATTGTACGTAACTTAATAGCTGAGTTCCAAAGGTGGCTATTTTATATAAACTCTAAATATACTAGTTTATAAAATATATATGAAATGTGTACAAGGATCCGGACTATTAAATAACCTGAATAAGGAACAAATAAAACGACTTATTCTTGTAAAGAATCCAAAACATTTTCCAACCAAGAGATGAAAAATGTGAATTCTTTACGATTCTGAAAACACATCGACCCGTCCTTCGCAAAGAGATTACGTGACTCAAACTTGGATTGAGCAAATAATCTCTGCGATTCAACTTCTATAAATTTTGTTCTCTCTTTTTCCATTTATTTTATTTTCATTTCAATTCTACGGTATTATCCACGAAAAAAAGATCATTTCGAATTATCTTAATTGCCCCCTTTCTACAATTGATTATTTTTATTCCTTTCTTGATTTTTAACCCCATCTCATTTAATAGCCTCATTCAAAACACTGGAATACTCTCAAACCCAGAAGAATAATCTTCAATGTAAGAGAAGAAATTGGAACATTCTTTTGGTTTCTTAAATTGTTCTCTTTTTTTTAATTCAATATTTCTGTAATTTCATCGTCTATCGTACATCAAAATGTTTGCTTGCCTTTAAAAATCTTTTGGTTTAAATTTTTTTCTCTTTCCTGTTAACTGCTTACTTCAGTTTATTTCTTATTGAAAAATATTATGCTAATTTTTTTTTTCGTCTGGTAATTTTAAAGTTAATTTCTTTTGTGTTCATTAAACCGGGGTTAGAGGGTATTATAGTTCTCAATGATGTATACCGCTAAAGTCATTATCACTTAATCTTTTTACCACTCATGTCTAAAGAATAAATTTTTTTCTCATTTAAATAAATTAATTTAGTTGATTAAATGACTTGATTTCAAATGATTTGGGTATTAAATACCTGATTTGAAATAAAATTTGGATATTAAATATACATATAAAGTATTCTTTTTAAAGAAAAATTCGTCTTCTTCTAAAAAATTTTACCCTTTTTTTCCTTTTCTGAGTACTTATTGAAGCTCGTCATTCAAGAAATAATATTACCTGTAGTTAAACAGTTTCAAATATTTGTAATGAACTTTTTTTTGATAATTAAAATATAAAATGAAATCATTGACTGGAGAGCTAACAAATGATTGAGAAAATTTCTTGGAAAACTTATTTTCAAAACGCTAACTTTTTATTTCAAAATTTATTTTGTAGTTCCTTTTTTTAAATTTCAATATATAGTTAGCTTCGTCAAAATAATATCTTTTTTTTACAGTTTTAGTCAATGAAACCCGTAAATTTTCAACAGACAGAAAAATTAAAATTATGTACTGATTGATGTCAAAGATTTCAAAAAATTGAAAGTATCATCTTAAACATGTCAGAAATTCAATTTTTCAGTTTCATAAATATTCGTAGTATTAAAAAATGCATAAATATTTATGATAACTTTTTGTTTCCAGTGCCATGTGAATGGGAAGAAAAACTAATCCTAATTTTTAATGTGAGATTTCAATGTCCATTGATAAGAATAAAAGGAAAAGTTATTTTGATACAAAATTTAAAATGACATTCATCTATGTATATTTGCATTGAAAACGGCTGCATGAAGGCATTTAAAATCCACCCCACCCCCACCCCTATTTTATATGCATTCACATCAAAATGTATAACTTAACAAGGCCTTTTAAATTCTTGCACTTTTTAAACACTTTTAACGAATCTTTTTTTCATGAAATTTGCATTTTCCATTATTGCTAATTTATAATTTTATTCTTGTTCATAATCTGTTTTTTTGTATCTCAAATTCGCCAAGTTCCAATGTCAAAGCATGACAAAACCAATTTAAGGAAATAATCTTTCATTTAAAGCACGTGATTTGTTTTAATATATTGACATTTAATATATTGGTAAACTTTCTCACAGAAAAACGATGCGAAAATGCAGACTTTATTCTCTAGGAATGCATGCATTTCATATACGCAAAACAAACTACAAATTTACATCTAATGAATTCTACTTAATCCTCTAATTCAAAATAACAGCGAAGCTACAGAACACACATCAATGAGAGAAAAGACGCTCTCTCAAGCCAACCAACATAGCTTGTTGTCCGAATTTATCTCATTCCCCTCCTTAAGCCACGCCTTTTAAATAAAAAAATAACTAAAGCGGGCGGGGCAAACTCAGAAATGACCCATTCGTACCAGGCAACTGTAGAACATCCTTTATTATTCTCTAAGAGTGAATCTTTATTTTTTAGCTTCTACTACACATTTTAGCGCCTAGTAAAAGCGTTAGCGACCTCATTACATCGCCAACATACTTACATCGCCAAAATAGTCAAATAAAGCCATCTTCTGTTGTATATCCCCGTAGAATTGTCTTTCCTCTCTGACGCGCGATTCCATTACAATTAATTTTATACAATTAAACTATTTAAAAATATGTGCAATATTTAAACAAAAATCCATACATATTTATAATAATTGCATCACATTTACACAGAGTACATGTCAATATAAACCAACGATGAGTAGAAAACCAACAACTTTCTTCTTTTCTGATGATACTTTGCATATATATATCAAATAATTTTGTCCGAAACCGGGCATCAAGTAGCAGAAAATGTTCGTTATCCCTTAATTTACCGACGGTTATTTTTTGTAGTTTAAATTCTGCTGACATCTAGACAATGTGACTATATTTTCGAACAGTATCCATAAGAATATAAAGAATGTTTTTTCCAATGAAAAGCAGTAGATATCACCTAAAAAATAATATAAAAGACTTTTATGATTAATTTAATTATTTTAATCAAATTTAAAAGGGGGGTCTTTCTGAGTAGGAAATTCAGTTATTCTGAATAAAACTTAACTAATTGCCTAAAAAAAATTTGAAAAATTGATGGAACAATAATTTTGTGAATAAAGTATTAAGTCCACTATATTTTTGTCCAAAATAGAAGGCAGGCTATTGTCAAAGCAAAATTGTTGACACACTTACAGAGTATTGTCAAAGCAAAACAGGATAATGCTATTCAAATAAGGAGATATTCGCTGGTGGAAACTTAATTTATACAATGTAATTGACAAACAAGGAAATTATCATTTTGTTACCTAAAAAAATGAAAAAAAAATCAAACGAAAGTTAAATCTAAATTTTGCATACTATATCTCAATGTATAAGATGTAAAACATGCAAGTAAGAATTGCACGGTTGAACATACAATAATGTTACGATTTTAGCTTTGTGGGTTCGAATTGAATGGACTTTACTTGAGGACAGCACAAACAAATTTATTTACAGCTATTTACAATTATTTACAGGAGGACGATAAAGTAAAACTTCAGATAAACACAATCCCGCAGTCAACAGTCACTTACAGCGTAAATGCAAGCCTTAAGCAAAATAAAAACAGACTGCAAAACAGCTATCGTATAGTAGAGCAACAGTAAATCACAACGAACTAAATAATACAACGTTAACAGCAAACGTAAACACAGCTCAATATTAACAAGCAAAAAAAGTAATCCGCTAGTCCAGCAAGACGCTTCCCTTCCGACAGCAAACAACTAACTAACTGCCAGAACTACGGCTACCCATTCCTTATATGGCCAAGCGCGCGCGCGACCAAAAGCACGTGAAGCAACGCGGCGCTTCACGTATGATCCAGCGGCTACCAGACTATTCCTTTCGCCAAATCAACCTGACAGGCGCGAAGCCCCTCGTCAAATGTCGCCAACTCCGGCATGCTTCCGCAGCGATCTCCCACTTGAAACAATATGTTAAGTAATATATTTCAATCTCATCAATAATCAATCAAATACCCAACCAATATAATTTATCGATTAAATTCGTAAATTATAAACTCGGTTGAAGTGCTCTAAATAAAGAAAAAATTGCTCATTTCGTGAAATTCATGCCTACCTCCTGTCACGGAGGTAGCGAGTCTTCCTAGTGACAGGGCATCCCAGTTAGAGCAAGGTTGTTTAGCTGTCTTCCCTCTAAGAGACGTGTTAATGTGACCCCTTGTAAAACGGGGCTCGGCAAGTGAATGTGATGAGTGTGTAGCTAAAGTCATATTCATGACCCTAGTTGTCGTTACTTCAAAACAAAAGACTCTTATTTCGGCTTAAAACCGGCTGATGCTTCAACGAGCTTGTACATGACAAGTGACATTAGCACCAAAAACAACAACAATGGAAACCACAATAAATGCACAACTGAATTTTTAAAATTTAGGATATTTTAGCATTTTATTAGGGTATCCTATCTGTTAAAACAAAATAACAGATAATAGTGAGATTCTTTATTTTCGAGAATTATGCTTCATACAAATTAAAAATCAAATCATTTTTTTAAAAAAAGTTCTTGCAAAAATTTATGGAAAAGGATGAAATTTTAGAGCAATTTTCATTGGCAGTGAATAAAGAACTTGTATGTTCTTAAAAGGCGGTGAAAACAGAGAAAAATGTAATGTTTGAAGATGTTTTACATCCACAGTATCGTATTTTGCAGCGCTGAGAGGCTCTTCATTAACCCGCCATCCGAATGTGTTCTTTGAAGTGATTACGAGGGATTACAGAGCAGCAGAAAAACCTCTTTCGTTGCCACTAATTGTTTTCCAATACTTCAGTAATAACTTTGATTATAAAGCCTCACAAATCTTTTAAACATCCGTCGGTAAAATTCAAAACCGTAATTACGTGCTTCAGGATAGAAAGGTGCTCGAGATTAATTTACTGAGAAAATTACTTCGGAAAATATTTTTGAGGCAATTTCCAAATTTAAACCAATGGCAGACTTTTGTTTCAAAGAGAATAAACTAAAATTAAACTGTCTTTTATTTTTGGAAACTAGATCCCTTTCGTGAAAAATCCATGCGAGAAAAGCAATTTATTACAGTGCGATTCGTTTTCGAAAATTAAATTTTCATATTTCCTTAAGAATCTTCCTTTCGTAATTCTACCTGGATTATTTTCCGCAAGATTAGAAACATGTTTATTCTATCACATTTCTATGTAAAGATCTTTGATATTGCAAAACTCTGAAATAAATTAGTAAATTAAAATCATCGATTTTTCTTTTTTACATTATGTAGGTAAAAATAAACTTTAACTCTCAAACGACCAAAATATAATTCTGCTTGCTGTTATTGTATTTGCATTATTATTCATATCCATATTTAAAAAAAAATTATCTTAATTAATCTATATACATTTATAAATAAAATATATATGAAATATATCGTTTTTAGTGTCTTTATGGTTAGTGTATTCAATGCAGCAAAATTATAAGAAAGTGAATACTCTTAAAGATTTATACTTTCTACTTCTAGCCTTCTTCTTCTAGTTACAAATATCTACAAAAAGACTTTTTCACATTTTTCAAACAGAAGTTTAATAATTCATCAGTTCAATAAATGCTTCAATGAGTGGAGATGTATTGATTCATTCCAATGCTTCTGTTAAAAAAACGTGTATTTGTTATTTAATTCCATTCTCTTTCATACTTGTGACTCCTATTCACATGGCTATGCAAATTAACTCTGAAGTAGACATCTTCCGATGACATCACAGATATCTTGCCCAATGAATTTGATTGCTGCAATTAGGTTTTTCTTCTAACCAAAATAATGCCGGGTTTACCTCGGCCATTTATAAGACTGCAAGTAAGCAACGCATGCATAGACTGACTTATGTTTGCGACGACTTCATTAGAAAGATTCATGCATTCCATGCTTGGCTATAAATCGCCATTTTGGCGCTTTTGAATTTTTCATTTCACTGCTTATCGTATTAGAAGTAGGGATATTTAAACAAAGAAATTAGGTAAAAAGCAAGAGAAAGATCAACATACTTAAATTTGAAAAACTATAAAAATTAAATAGCGAATAAAATAAAACACACACACAAATTCTAATCAAAAAGAACAAACATCAAAAAATGGCGGGATTAATCTATTATAAGTGATCAATTTTTATCACGCCCAAATAAAATTCTACAAACGCATGCGCAGTAGGAAGAAATACAATACAGCGTCTTGTAGTTGGCGAGTTGGCGAAATACTTGCCCTCAACCAAACGCCATTTTTAAGCCTTTCTAGGCATGCACTTGCCATCTTATAGCTGGCAGAGTGTAAACTCGTCATCAGTGCACATTTTATTGACTAAATACTAGAACAGAATTGTATTTCTTCTTGCATTGCAGGTGTGTGGGGGGGGGGGGGAAGTTAGCTTATATTTTATACTACGCAGAAATTTTTAAAGACCCCTCGGAAAGGCCCCTCATAAGATATTCGTGAATAAATTCTCATACCTTTTAAAATTCTGTTAAAGTCATTCAATTCTCATAATTGCAATAAAACCAATAAACAACCGGATATTAATGAGTCTGTATTAGCTTCAAACCCTTTTTCAAGCTGTAATGTAATTAAAACAGAACAAAGGCTCCATATGTAAACAAAATGCACCAATCAAACTCTTAAGTTGTATTGCGTTGTTAAGAAAGGAACTCTTTCAAAGCCTATCAAGATTGTTAAACTAACGCTAAAGAAAACAAATTACAAACTTTTCAATGAAATTTCCCGTAGAAACTGTAGTAATAAATAAATTAAGCTGTTCGTTTAAAATATATTGTTTCTTAGGAATAAAAATTAGGTTTAAAAAATCAAGTAAAAGTGCATATTTAGTATTTATTCTTACAAATAAATGAAATAAAGAAGAATAAGAGGATCCATTTTTTATAAATTTACTCTTGTATTCTTAAATTTTCAACTACTCATTATATCATAATTGTACTTCTTTAGGGTTAAAAACTCACTTGTAATTATGAAACGAAAGTTAAAAATGCTGTGAGGATCGCTTAAAATAAATTAACAACTGCTAATAATTTTTAGTATTCAGTAAAAGTGCAATGAAATTTTACGAATTACGAAATATCATCTATACTATAAATATACCGTTTCCAAATTTTAAGAATTGGTCAGGCATACAGATGATATGCTACTTAAAAAAATCAGGTCTATAAAGACTGCTTAAAAATTAATAAAATTAAACAAAATGTCACAAATTTATCAAACAAAATGTATTTAGAGTAATTAGGATTCAATTTTTTTGAATCTAGGCGTGAATAATAACAATGCAGAACACGGCCTCAATAAATGAATCATCAAAGAAATTGGAGGGAGAAGCGATACGCGCTTTGCATCCTGTTATTAATTATTAGCTGATATTTATAATTATTTTAACATTGGTTTCTACCAAACTTATGCTGCAAATTTTAATCGTATTGTCTTTTTTTGTTTAATTCATTGGTGGTAAAAATACCCTATAATACGATTGCGATATGTCTTAGTGTGAAAATGCCTTTTTTGGGGTTGTCTTACCGATTCTAAAAGCTTATAAAAGACTTTGCGGGTCGCAATGCACATGGTTAATGCACAGGTAATAAATCTTAAAGTTGCGATTTCAAAATCAATAATTATAAAACTACTGGTTGGAATGACATGATATTTCAGCAAAACAATCATGACGAAACAGAAATTTGTTTCTTAAAAGAAAAACAATAGTTCAAAAATTAACCTATAGATGGCGCTGTCGGAAAAAAGATTGAAAATAGATTCATTGAAAAAAGAGCTTCATCGAACAAACACCTTAGTGATGGGTAATCAAGGCATAAATTGTTTGATATGGCCTCCGCCTTGTTCCTCTACTTATTGGAAGCAATGAATGTAATGTGTGATTCTCAATTCTCCCGCTGTAAACAACATTCGTCAAGTACCTCGTAAGCCAGAAATTACACGGGTTTAAGTGGGGAGAACGGGTCGCCCACGTTGTCTCAAAATGAAGGCTTATAATCCTACATCTTCGAAGTGAGCACCCAGCGTCTGCTTCTCAGGAATAGCAATTCGTAGAGGAGTGCCACTTACATGAATATTGCGTGACTTTAACATCAGACGCTGTTAAAGTACCGGCAGGGCATGGTTATTTAAAAGTGCTTCATACCATTTTCCAGTCACATTACAGGTAAAGGGACCCTCAGAGGAGATCTGCTCGATGGAAAATGGACACACTGTAAACCCTACCGCTATTCTGCATCACACAATGATTTTTTTCAGAATGAAGAAGTAATGGCTGCAGCTGGAATGGGTTCTCGGTCGCATACATCCTACAATTTTGCATGTTCACTGAACCATGCTTGATAAAAGGGACTTCATCAGGCCCCAGAATGGTCCGTGGTCATACTTGCCTACTTTCATCGGGGCAAGAAATCGTTCAGGTGGTTCCAAGTCTGCAGATAGCAGCTGCTTCACCAGGGCCTGATTAAGGCAGGGGCATACGGGGCAGTTGCCCATGACCTCCACATAAGTTGGGGGCCCCCAAATCGAACAGAAATTTAATTTTAGATTTTCTTTTTTAATATTGTTCATTACTAAAGCAATAAAGCAGAAGGGGGGGAGGGCAAAGAAGTTTCTGCCCCGGGTCCTAACTAGGATAAGTCGGATTCTGTGCCTCACATGACTTATCTTTGACTGATAACAGTGCAAAATGTTCCGTAGAACTTTACGCACCCTACTGATCGGTATACCCATAATTCACCCAACTCCCTGAGCGCTGAAAATTCCAACATTGTTGTTAATCTGTTCTTATAATGTAGTAGACATATCTGTTTGCGGTATGCATGCCACATACAACTAATTTGCTTATCTCCAGACAATGTGAACGATTACAGCGCCATCTATCTATACGTTTTGTAGCTATTTTTTCCAACGAAAAAACAAAATTCCTTTGCATCATGACTGTTTCGCTAACATATGAAGTCAGTCTGATAGGTAGTTTCAATATTACCAGTTTTTTTAATCGAAACTTTAATTATAATCAACATGTATTGATTTAAGCATTATGAGTAATGTATTTATTCAGATTTTTCCAATGATTGAAAATGTTTCTTCTGTTACCTTACGACATAAAATTATTTATTCTCGTTGCTTTCTTTTTCTCTCTTTTTCTCGAATCACAAAAAAAAACGATATTCTGAAGGTAAACTTCGTTTAAATTAATTAATGAGGAATAAAATTATTCGAACTATTCGAAAAAATATTCGAACATAAAAGGAGTTTTTAATAAGATTCGTCGATACAAGAAACATAAGAATAAAGAATGAATAATGTAATCAAAAGAATTTGAGCTTCAGATATTGATACTAATTAGTTTTAATAAACTGAGAGACGAATAAATATTCCTTTAAAAGGTCGTTTGACTCAAATCATTGCATTTCCTACTTCCAAATACAATGAAAACATCGTAAATTTATTTGGTTTTGATTTAACGAATCATCAGCCAGAAAATACCGTTTCTTCCTTTAAATCCTTTGAAATAGGGAAAATCTCTGAATCCTATATAATAATTTGTTTTATTATTTTCAAAAATGTCGACTAACTGCTTTCATTATTTACATTTAAAGGCCTAAAAATTTATCTTCAGCCTTTTATGGTATAATTAGTGGTTATTCCCGTTTAAATCAAAATCTATATCCCTCTGCTTGCAATGTTTATAAGGCCGCTTGGGCAATCCATTAGCAAAGAGATAAATGCGATCGTTTTGCTTTTTCATTCTGTTTTTCAGTGAGGAGTACAGCTCTAATCAGCTGCTTGGGAATCCTCTCGAAAGTGATATTTATCAATTAAGAGAAATAATTGGAATCTCGCAAATGAATAATGATGTTTCTTCTGATGCGAAGAATAACGTTCTTGTAAAATCGAGTATCTGAGGATAAAAAAGAATTCTCGGCATATGTCTGAAATGGAAGCCGTTTTAAATAAATCAGAAAGCGATGGTAATGAATGAGTGAGCGCTCTTAACAATATGTTGAGATTTTCTCATTGTAAAAGTAAGTTGTGTTGAATTAATTACTTCATTATATTGGCTATCACGATGTTTTTGTGAAGGTTTTTATGCAATTACTCCTAATATATAAAGAAAAAATATTTTAATTTGTTTTAAGAAATTATATTATATTCATCAATTAACTATTAAACAATAAAAAAATCGTTTAGCAGTTTATCATTCAATTTATTTTATAGTCGATTATACTTTATCTAAATGAAAAAAAATTATTATTCTTTCTGAAAGATCCTTCTATTTTATTACAGTATTTTTTTTTCTTAATTCTGGCATATTTAAAGCCTAAGATTCTTTCTTCTTGTATGATAATCAGGTATACCTTGTTTATCGTAAGCTCTGATTACATTAAAAAAATATTTCTGTTAAAGATACTCGAAAGAAATTGATTGCTACGATTCCCTCTTTTATTGTATTAAAACTCAAATCAATTCATACTTTTCAAATTTTAGTTTATTTTTTATAGAGTAAGTAGAAATTCAAATTACCAAAAAAAAACTCCTGAAACGGGATAATTTTTTAAAAAACAACAATCAGCCAAATAAGCCTGGTATAATAGCTTCCGTAAAAACATGATACGTATTAGATAAATTTTATGCCCAGGTGTACCATTAAAGTTGTTTAAACCTTTATGGAGAGGTAGGGCACATCAAAAAATTTAAAACTGTATATCATCTCATTACCAGAAATGCCAGCACACGGTAATACCGTTCATGAGAGTGCTGGAGAGGAAATATCTGTTTTTTAGCTGTCATTTGAGCTGAATTTTCCCTGAGGAGAACGGAACTTTATGTTAATAAGAAGGTCATTGCCATTCTCTTAGTGAATGGCATATTAAATCTGGGGAGACGAGGTTAATGAAATATAATTTTATTCTCCCATCTAAGTAGGCGTTACAGGTATATAAGTAGTTTTAGGACAACAGCGAAATGGGTGACGCCATCCAAGCCAAAGGAAATAATGTTAAATGGTTTGTTTGCTTGCTTGCCACAACAAATGTATTGGTTGGGCATATTGCATGAAGGATGATTGCCAGTGATTTATATGCCGGATCACTGAAAGTTTCGACAGTGTTTCTAAATATGATTCCTACCGGCTTCCCGGAATAGGGGTAGGGCGTCTCCCTCATGATCTGGCATTCTGGGTTTGATTCCTGGTTCGGGCATTAATGTTCTTCTGTGTTCTTTTGTAAGCTGTGTGACTGTGCCTCCTTCTAAAAAGGTACTGCAGAAGCGAATGTGATGAGTGAGCAGCTAAGTCGTACTCTTGGCCCTATTTGGCGCTACTTCAAAACAAGAGACGCTCCTTTCGGCTTAAAGGTCGCTGTTGTTTTGGAGAAGCTTGTCCATGGCAAGTGTCATTTGAAACTACAACTATTATAAAGTTATATAGCATTGATATAGATATAAGATCTCAAATGACGGTACTTACGTACTACACCGTCCAACTTTATCGCCAAATTTGAAGTCGTCACCAATGAGTTCCTAAACCGCCAATTGTGGCACTCCAGCCTTGGTGTAATCCGTTGATCTTTATCGCCAAATTTAAATCTGTCGCTAATGAGTTACTAAACCGTTGGCGAAGACGGTCTAATACGTAAGTACCCAAATGACTTATACGTCCTCTGTGGAAGAGAATGTGTTTAACGGAGAAGAAAGGAATACGATTGTCAGTTTAAGAGTTATCACTGTTGGCATAGAGACGAATCCGAGAACCATTATATGAGTCACTACTGTTGCCGTAGAGAGGAAATCGAGAACCAGCATACGTACCGTCTCTGCTGTTGTAGAAGGAGCTCGGAATAAAATATGTTGTTTTTTACAAACTGAAGCCTTATGGTCATATCAATTTCATAGAGTATAATCATAGTTGCTCTCAAATCCCCTTGCAAGTGTGCATTTCGCTTAGTGATATATTCACCAATTTCATTTAACATCTTATTTTTTTGTTTACTAATGAGTTGCACTTTACGTGACTTGGTTTATATATCAAATTTATCCAACACACTGTTTTAATGGACTCACAAAAACAGAAGATTGATAGTTGGGATTTGAATGATTCTTTTAGTTTGGTCTCTCGGTGACATCTTAATCTTAGTACCTACTGATACATTTTTGCCATTAGAAAGTTATCTCATCTTTTTGGTGAGGGATCTACCTACTTCAACATTT
This sequence comes from Argiope argentata, assembly GCA_026289955.1. Taxonomy (NCBI): domain Eukaryota; kingdom Metazoa; phylum Arthropoda; class Arachnida; order Araneae; family Araneidae; genus Argiope; species Argiope argentata. The sequence goes on along the minus strand of JAOUZG010001077.1, from coordinate 538,517 downwards.
GCCCCAAAACGGGAGACACAATACTCAATTTCAACAGGTGTAGTGCCTTTTCATTCTAAAAAGGTGTGTTTGGAGACATTTGAGTGTGTCCTTTAATCAACGAGTGATTGGGAGGAGGTGAACCTGTTGCCTGACTTCCAAGCTCTCCCAAGTTAAGTATTTCAATGAGTTGAGAAATTATGTCTTATGTGAATGCAATATTATGTTGACTCTGAAATTAATCTAATTTGAAGGTTCATCTGCATTACTGAAGATATTCTATCAACTGAAGCTTTTTTGATGGATTTGGCCAATCAAGAAACTATCGGTGTAACGAATATACCTTTTGCACTTCTGAAAACACTGAAAATAGTTTACAACATTTTTTATATCGTATCATATACCACAAAATATTTAGTATGTATAAGCAATAAATATTTATAGAGATTTCTATTTCGTCCTTTTATTTCTAACGAGAGATAAAATATTTCCATGAAGTTTTCGGCCATTGATTCTCTGCATTCTCAGTCTTTTTGAGTGCCACACTTTTCATATAAGTTTATAGCAATGTTTTTAAGACATTTTGTTCAGAAATTACATATTAATTATATTTTGCTATCATTAATTAGACCAATTTTTTTCTTAATCAGAGTTTCCTTTTTATCTGCAAACAAAATTCCATTTCTTCAATAAAAAAAACTTATTTTAAATAAGAATAGATCAATTTTATATTTACCAAATATTGATTGTACAATTCTTAAGTGAAATCATTTCTGATCCTATAATTTTAAAGTAATTAATATGCCAAAGTATACAAGAAAAGTAAAGAGATAAAACCTTATTTGTTATAACTATATATAGCATGAAATATTTTCTTGTTTCATTTATAGACAAATTGTTTGTACCATAAAATTGTAGGAATTTTTTTACAATTTACAGTTAAATTTTGTGATACTTTACTGCAGCTTTCACAAAAATAGTTTTGGAGATTAAAGTATTATTCATATATTATATTCACTTATAATTAAAATAACAAAAATATATTTTTTTCTTTTAGATTGCACTTACTTTAAATATATTTACATATTACAATGGATTTGATTACGGCTAAAAATAGATTTAAAAATTAAGTAATAGAGAGACGGCATCATTTTATTCATGAAAAATCTTCTTTTTTTAAATTTCATAGATATAAATATTTTTTTTTTCATTTTCTTGAGACGTGTTTTCAAAGAGTGTCGTAAATTAATGATATTATTTCTTCAGTTCCGAAAATTAAAGAGAAAGGCCTTTCTTTTTCCTTTTGAGGGCATTTAAAAAATGGCAAGAAATTATTTTCATCCATATTATATGGACTCAAAAATATTTTTAAAAAATATTTTTAAGGATTTTTTATTTAAAGGTTTATTTCTATTGCCTGCTAGAAGCCTTATGATTGATTTAAAAAAGAGGACTTAAGAAATAAGAAATTTTATTAAAAAATTTCTTAATAAACCTTGATATTTTTAAAAGAATGCAGTTAATAAAACTTTAAAGAATGCAGATAAATATTTAAATCCTTATTTCAAAAATATTTTATTTAAAAAATATTTTTGAATTTATCGAATAATAATTTTATGGTTTTTATTTATTTATTTATTTATTAAAAAATTGGAATTTGCATTTCATTGAATATTTCGCAATATATTTCTAGTTATATTTCTCATCTTTCATAAAAAAAACTTCAATAATATTTGAAATTGAATTATAATTATTTCATTGTAGAATATTAATTAGCATTTTAGAAAAGCAGCAAAATATGCAGATTTCCTGAATTTGAATATAATTGTGTATTTATGGTTTCAAGTTTCTAAGAAGACATATCATAGTTTAGAAAGAAATCAAAATATTTTTTACATTAGAACTAATTTAACAAAAATGAAACAAGTACTTTTTTTACAAGGTTAAATAGATTTCAAGCCTCATCGCTACAAATCCGACAGTGTTGCCATTAAACTCTTTGGAGGACTTCGCATATTATATGTTTCGGATACTTACTTTCATATACTGTCGATAACGTTAGTATTTATTAATGTATTCTAATTATGAGTAGAATTCAGACTATAAATCTTCAAATAAATTGAAATTAAAATATTTTATTCCTCTGGGTAGGAATTAGTTCTATTATCTCGCTATTAAAAGAGATGTAATTTAAAGATAATTTTTAAGAGGATATCAAAATATATAAAGATTTTCCAATACAAACCAATTTATATAATTTAAAATTTGCATAAATTTTACTCGTGCAAGATAAGATCAATTATAAACATTTCGATGATATTCAAATAAATAAATAAATTTATTAAATAAATTACATTTTATAAATAAATTTTTTTAATGATACTTAGTTGGAGTAAAGGCTTTCTTAATCAAATGAAAGTGCACTATTACGTTACTCTGAAATGAGAATACTGTTAAAAAAATAACGATTATCTGCTGTGCCTGCTTGATAGTTAGGCAGTATATTATTCGTAACTATTGAAAAGGAATGATTTCAGTAAATCATTAACCAAAGAGTCGAGAGAATCCATACTTACATGTTATGATATATACATATACTGAAGCAAAAAATATTTCAATTTTTTTAAACTATTAAAAATTGTATTATCGATGATTTAGATATTTAAAGGGAAAATTAAGATTTTCTATTACAGAAAGTTTTGACATGTACTTTTCTAAAAGAAGATGATCATTCCCCAAATAAATGAAGCTTTAGTTTAAGTTGACAAGATAAGATTTCAAAATATTCTGACCATCTTTAATATAACATAAATTAAGAATTATTCCTGAAAGTGAGACTTGATATTCGAAATACCACCATTCATAATAAAATTTATTAAAAATGATCTTAAAACATTTTGAAATTTGAACTTCGTTTAGTTTCAATGTCGTTTAGTTATGTTCTCTTGGTGGTAAAGAGTACTTGGCGCTCTCCATTAGAAACTCCAGTGAGAATCAAGCTGCAAGCTAAACCTGGACTAGTCGGAAAACGTCACACAAGTCAACCATCACGCTGTATACAATTTATGCTCTCTACTCCATACTAAACGCAGGCGACAGTGAGTTGTTGTAAGTGGAACACATTTGACAGGCCTAATATCATGCAAACTAATCTACCCTAAGCGTCTGTACACGGTCTGCTTTGAAACTGTCGTATCAGTGGCAGAAGAGAGCTGGCGAAACAGGACTAATACTGTGATCCGTCTGTTTTGTTGTTGTTGTTTTGGCTGTAATTGCGAAATACCGGTCCTCATTCGATTTTGTAACTCGGGGGGGGGGTGACCTGTGCTGTAACTTATACTCACATGACCATCATCTTGGAATCGTTAAGAAAGAGTGGAGACAACACTCTGGGCGATTCCAAGTTATTCGGTTACTCTCAGTTGGGCACGCCCACATTCCAGACGGACGATAATTCTATAAGGTAAAAAATCATCCGAATGCACTATTTGTGTCATAACTAAGTGTTTATTGCACTGAAAGGCTTATAAAGCGCTTGCGAACAATTTTACTTCCTTGCCTATACCCCTTATACATCACTCTCTTACACTCTCATCATTGTGACGTGCTATCGGTGTCATCTGGTATCTTCTTGCCATTTTCCTTTGATTTTTGAAGCTATTTGTAGTCATTTTAGGGGTGATATATGCATTTTAGAATTCTATTCCCAAGTGACTCTGAATTATCCTTAATTTATGGACATGAGTGCATTTGGTGAGAAATCATAATAGTTCATGAAAGTGATTGTAACTGCACAACCATACTTGGAAAGATTAAAACTTTCAATATTCCAATAATCTTCATTTAAATATTAAATTAGTAATCAATATATTCTATTTATGCATATGTAATAATTCAAGCAACTGAATAATATTACGAAATTAGTTTTATCGTGAAAGGAGATAAAAATGTATAAGCAATAACAAAATTTCACTTTAATTTTATAAATATATTACTATATAAATTAACGGTAAAACTTCGTTGAAAATCAGCTAGAAAAGAAGATTTCTGCTAATAACTATAAGGCCCTTAACGCAACACCTGAAATATAAACCATCACCTCGTATTATTTTAATTCCAGTCATCCATAATTCAAAAGCGATCGAACGTTAATAACCTATCCTATATCAAAGACGTAACTTCAGACGATTACCACCGATAGATATGGCCACCCAGGGCATATTCTGCCCCGGATTAATTAAAATTTCTGTCTTAAAAACGTAAATGACTATCTGTTATTGGTTGCTTCGAAATCGCTTTTCTGTTCTTCGTTAAAGACCCCGAATGGTATATAAAGCCCTAAAGATTGCGTGTTAAAGATTCAATAAAGTGGTTTGGGATTCATGTTTATGCATTTCCGGGATGGTGCCTGTTGCTGTGATTGCAATCTTTGATCATTATTTCCAAACAGGGATCTTCAAAATGGGAAAATGTGATGATTTTATTGCCTATACAGCATTATGAAGACCTGATTCCGTTTACTTGAATATGAAGTTTGTTAGTTATTTAACGCCCCATTGTAAAGTAACACTAGGGATATTTTGGGGCGGATTATATCATTTTGAACCGTGGTCAGACATCTGAGCTAGCACCACCTCCCTCTCCACACCACACCAGCGGGAGGACATTTTTGCAATGATAGATTTAACCACTCAACTGTTTTGTCCGTATGCTGTACGTGCAACGATTAAGCCAATTTTGATAGTTGTAAACCAAAAATAAACCATTAATAATAATTATAATTCGATATTAAAATGAGTTCTAATTCGTAGATAAGTCAATTATTCTATGGATTTCCATTTGAATCAAAATAAGAAAATATTCTGAAACTAGAAGGTGTCATCTTATTAGGCAGTAAAGAAAATGAAACTGTTAAGTGGTTAGCGTGCAACTGACCCCCTTAAACGATGGTTCTTTGGTGGAATCGGATCCCGAACATGAAACCCTACGGCTCACAAGCCGATACCTTACAGCTAGGCAACCGCAGCCCATAGTTGAATATCAAGAACCCCCGAGCCAGGATGGCCTGGTTGGTAGGGCGTTGAACTCGTACTCCTTAGGTTACGGGTTCGAAACTCACCGGCCAAAAGATTCCCCGAGTGTATGGCGACTGACGCTCGTTAAATCTGTTCGTGGTCGCAAAGTCCGCCATATCGAGAGTAACATCACTGGGGGTACTGGATCAGAGGTGAGTGTTCTAGGTCTAAATTACGATCTGAGATGTATGAATGAATTTGCATGAATATAGACCGCCCCCTAAAAAGGGGTGTGACGTGTGTGTAGCTAAGTCGTACTCTTGGCCCTAGATGGCGCTAATTGTAAAACAAAGAGAGGCCATTCTTAGGCTTAAAATCTGCTGAAAGTATCAGCTGGGGCTTCTCCACGGCAAGTGCCATTAGTCACAACGACACAACTAGAATCCCCAAACTGATTTTAAGTGTTCAATGATTTCAAATCCTGGCAATCATTACAACTAAAATGAATCCGAAATGTTGAATTTTATATTCAAAATCAAAAACTTTTATTTATTTAGAAATACTTATTAAAAATATTATTACTGTGAACACAAAGTTTTACTAGGGAAAATAAACTAAAGAAAGACTTTAACTTTTTACTTTCGAAGTGTCTGAAATATCATCATTAAGTATCATTGAGCGAAATTTATCCAAAAAAATATAAGTAGAATTTGTGCAATTTATAATAATAGATAAGTTCCCGAAATGAGCGGCATACATAGAAGATATTCAAAATGATACCCCTAAGAAAAAGTATAATTTATTTTGTATGGATATTCTAGATATTACAAATAGTTATAATATTCTAAAATAATTACTTGCAACCAAAATATGTGATGTTATTTCGTTAGTTTTGGAAATTTCTATTAATTTCCGAATATCAGTTCAGTTTTATTTCCTAAATTATAAAATAGGATTTTATAAACGAATTTATTTGCACCAATTTTTTCTCCTTAATTTTTGAAATAATTCATCTAATATAATATTATGTAAAAAATATATATGTCTACACCTCCAGGTTCTAACAACCTTTTCCAATGTTATTCTTTAGGCAACCTTGGATGCCTGCGCTCTCGATTTTAATTTTAAAAAAAGAGAAATAAAATTGTAACGATTCTGTAATCATAGAATTAACTTCAAAGAAAATAAAAAAACGAGATTTTTATATTAAAATTAATGAATGCTTCAATTTAAAAAATAAATTGAAATTAGAAATAAAATTTTTATTTACATGCATGATATTTTATATTACATTTTACTTCAGAGTTGATTGTAACTCCTGCAGAAAACTGAATCTCAATATATTCCTTAAAAACAAAAGCAGAAATTTTGCTAAAAAATTGAGATGTCTTTGGTTCATTTATAGTAAAAGCAAAAGATGCATATACTATATTTAATTTAAAATTTGTTTTATATATTATTTGATCTCTATAGAGATAGGAAAGAATAATACTCGATAAAAATTATTTTGTTTTTAATTTTTAATTGTGTTTTGTTTATAATAAAATCAATGAAAAATAACTATTCATCTACTAACAGCTTTTTATTCTGTCTTTAATAAATAATCTTTCAAAACGATTATAAAAAAATTTTTAAAAAATCTGCTACCACAATTTTTAAATGATTATGCGAGAGAGTCATTAATTTTTAAGTCATCGTTTATCTGAATTAATTTAAATCATTAAACAGTTTTAATCGGTTTGAAATATTCACGTGACTAACAGATTTTAATATTTAAAAAAGCACCAAATTAAATATTTAAAAGTGCTCCAAAATGTTTGCCTTAAAGCATTTTTTTCTTCTAAAATACGTTTTAAATGGGTTTTAAATGGTTACGTGACTAAATTATTTTACAATCTGTATTTTTTTAAAAAGCAGTGCTTTCCCCCTCAGAGCGTCAACATTTTGTTTTGCTGGCTAGAAAATTAAAAATAAAAGTTTTAAATAAAATAAATAAAGCATGTTTATCAAAGAAAAAATCGTTTGTTTTTAACTTTTAATAATGTTTTAATTGAAATAAAAATAGTGGCAATTATACATGGTCTGAAAAGGAATCGTCTGCTAAATGTCTGCAAATAGATTTGGATTATGATATTTACCAAACAATGCATTGCCTACGGGTTTTTTCTTCTTCTTTTGAAGATACCTCAAAACAACATCAAGTTCTCACATGAAAAAAACAAGAAAAGAACAGTTTAGAAAACAAGAAAATGAGAAAAATCATACTGAACTTTATTAGGTTTTTCGAACATAAATTAACAATCAAAATAAATTTTTATCTAGTACGAATGAATTAATCAGAATAAATACCGATAAACAAAAATAGAATTTTTCAACTGTCAGTAAATCCAGAAAGAAAGTAGAATATTGATATACTGGCAGGTTCACGTTTCTGTGCAAATTAATTTTAAGATGACCAGAATAATTTTAAAATATTACTTTAAATATAAATTAAGTTTGTATTAAAATATGAGACATGACTACTGAAAAAAATGAACCTTTTTCTGTATTTACTAATAATTCTCAAACTCTACAATGATAAGTAATATATTAATAATTTTTGTTAAGGGGAAGTTGGAATCAATTAAAAAATTTTGCGAATTATTCACTTAGAGTCGTGAAATTTTTTATACATTTGTATTAAAATATAAACACATCACAATTTTTTTAACTTTATAAATTCTATTATTTTTTTAAAAAATTATAAGAACCCATTTTTTTTTAATTTTTAAAAAAATTCCAGTGTTTTTCTATTATATATTTTTTCGTGATTATTTAGAATAAAATAAATTTATTTAGAATAAAAATTCGTATGATTTTACAATTCCAAATGAATATTAATTTTTTGGAAATATTTTTATGCACTTATTGAATGTTAACTAGAATTTCCTACTTTTTTGGAACTTGAATCGACTATTAACTATCTAAAAAATTGCAAAATATAAAATTCTTAGTACTCTATTTTCTTTTAATAATTAATCGAAATATTTACTATCGATTCTATTTTATTTCTTCCAAAAATAAAACAACAAGAGCATTTCAAGTATAGTTTAAACCTAATTACAATATCATTTTGAAGAAAGTAACACCTTTCTCTCTATGACTTTGAAATATTCATTTTATAGAACAATATGTCTTATTACACAGTTTTAGTTGAATATAAACATTTTTGGAATGAACGATTAAAAATAGAATTTCCTGTTTCTGTCTATGTTTGCTTATTTTGAATTCCAATGTCCTTTTAAAAGAAATTTTACTGCAACAAAAATTATCGTATTTGGCGAAAAGCATTTTTGTGATACAGAGTGTAAAAGAAGACATTTTTAGAAGGCATCAGATATTTAGAAAAGCAAACTCTCGGTTACATTCTAAAAAAAATTTCCAACCAAGTAGTGACAAATGTGAAATTTTTGAAATTCTGATCGCATCTTCTGAAAAAGATTACGTGACTTAAAGCTGGGATTGAGAAAATAATCTGAGCAATTCAACTTCCACGCATTTTATTCCCTTTCTTTCTCTTTTATTTTTATTTTTATTTCAATTCAATGGTGTTAACCATGGAAAATGAACCTTTTAGAAGCATCGTTATTATTCCTCTTTCCAACTGATTGGTTTTATTCCGCTAATGATTTTTACCTCCATATCACTTAATAAATTCCATCAATATTCTAGAATATCCTCGAACCCAGAAGAATAATCTCCATTGTAAGAGAAGAAATGAAGAAATTATTTTGCTTTACAAATTATTCATTTTTAAAAAAATTTCATTATTATTGCAATTTCTGTCGTTTTCCAAAAAATTAATTGTTTTTATCAAATCGACATTATTTCATTTCCGATAGAAAGAGAATATTTTGATTTTCTTTTCTCTCGTCTCATAAACATGGAGAAAATTTCTTTTTTATTTATTAACTGTGTTCAGTGTTTTAGTTTTCTTTGAGATTCTGTCTATAAAGATTTGACACCGTAATCACTTTCGTTTGAGGTCATTAAATTCTTCCTCACTAAATTGTGCTATTTTAATAAACAGCAGTTTTCAAATAAATTACATTCAAAAAGTACAATTGTTAAATATTCAAGCTCTTTATTAAAAAAATTTAAAGCAGAATAATCAGAATTTTCCTTTCTTTTCTATTTTGAAATATTTCTGCACATCGCTGATATTACGTGATAAAACTTTTGATTATTAAGGATAATAAATTCTAAAAAGGTTTTTTTTAATTAGTTAGATAGAAATAATTTATTATTTCAAATATTTTAGGAATATTATTTCTTTACATTACGTTTTGCATCCTCAAGGCTCTCTGATTACCAATCAATATGTTTTTACCCTAAGCATCCTAAACAAATTTAAAAATTTGTTGGAAAGTATCTATACATCATAAACCACTACTTTAACAAAAACAAAGCTAAAAGAATGTAATACAAAAATAACAAAATTTATTTACTTATTACTCCGACAGATTGAACTGCAGGGTCATTGATCCTTATGAAGTGAGTCCATCTTGAAGCAATTAAAAGATTACAGAATATCAATCCCAGAAATATCTTACTTTTATTTTCACACTACCAAGATAAATAAAGATCCCTAGTCAAATTTAATACTTCTTAAATTTATCAATATTTATTTAACTACCTTTAAATCACTCAAGCAATAATTTCTCTAAATCCAAAGGTAACATACCCCCGCCCCTAACACCGCAAATCAACCAATCACAATGAGTCCTGACCCTCACCGAATCACACCCTCTTACAACTTAGGTAATAGTACTGAAGTAAGGCAATGTAAAGAAATAATGGAAACCATTAGAGCAAGAAAAACCATACTACAAGAATTTCTGGGCCTAATTAAAGCATCTAGATTAGGAAGAATAGCAAAGGACCCCGAAGAGAAGAAGTTAATCATAGTGAACGCCCTAATAGAGTAAAAATTTTCAGCCTCCCACCCATCACTTTGTTCCCTAAAATTTAGATTGGCCATAATCGAACGAATGAATTTCTAGCGTTAAAAGCCAAGCAACATCAACATTCCATCCTCTTCTAAACATTGGACTATTCCCCAACACCATCTACTCCGCTGAAGAAGACCCATTCTGATTGGTCGCATCCACCCCTACTCCACCGGTTCCCCAGCATTAATAGTTTTGCCTCACTCAAGCTTCGCCCCACAAGAAGTTTATATCCTCCAAGGTCCTGCGAAGATCTCGCCAATATATTGACCTCAAGATTTTACTTTAATTGCCATTACCGGGGATAGCCCCTGCCGGGGCTAGGCGCAACCCAACACATAGGCCGGCTAGGCCTTCTGCATACTTTCAATATCGGGGATAAGTCCATGTTGGGGTCCTTGTTGAGTTGACGAAGGTTAGGTGCCCCGTCAACCCAACCCAAAAGCAATAAAAAAATTACAGAAAATAATTCATTATCCAAAAAATTGCAGAGTTGTTCTTTCCTCCGACGCAGCCCACACTCACAAAGTTATTCTGTCATTCCAATGGAAGATATTGTAGCAGATGCAATGTGTGGGAGAAAAAAAAATTTTTGATGATTCCACACTAGAAAATGATTTTTCTAGTGTGGAATCCTTCCATCCCCCAAAACTTGCTGTCTGAGCTGCATCCTTTTATATAGATTGCATTCTTTTCTATTTTCTGGCTCTTTAATTTTTGGAGAAACGACTCCAAGACATATTGCGCACTTCCAACAATTAGTCGCCACTCAAAAGACTATCAACCGGCACGGCATAGTTTACGCGAATTCACACCGTATGTATCAAACTTTTGATTTTCTGGATGAACACTTTATTGTTTATAATATTGCGTTGAATTACTCTATACTTGAAGAAAAAGTCATCAGTGGGCTTCCATTGTCATTTGATCACACTCCCTGCGATTACCTTTTATAAGGCACTCGATGAAGGCAATTATACACACACCAACCAATACTTGATGATGCTGTTTTTCAAGCTTGTGTTTCGACTTCTGGTAACTGATAACACACTGACAGCTCCTTTTTTTTACTGTAATGTGCAGAATGTAATGTGCAGTTTCATAACCCATTATATACAGTTCATTTATGGTAATGCAGCCTACAGCGCCAGCTATCGGTGCAATTTGTAAATAGATTTCTGTATCAGGGTTGTTTTTTTTTTTGGTAACTGAAAAGGCACTGATTATATCCTTATTTTTATTATCCCAAGTGTGATGCGTGAAAGGAACACATTTTGGATTGCTTTTGATGGGAAACCAAGGAGTGTTTCTATAACACACTATATACAGTACATTTATGGTAATGCAACCTTCAAAACCAGCTATTGGTGCAATTTGCAACTAGATTTCTGTATCCAAGTCTTACAGTTTTTTAAAATAAAGATGCTATTAGTTCCATGCTTTTATCTATCATCGTTTCCGAGTTATTCATTTTAAAAATCAGTTGTTTCATAAAAATATAACACTTTATTGATATTATATGAACAAGAAAAACAGTTTTTCGTCAGGTTAAAGAATAACTAAAGGAGATTATTGATGGCATTACAAGCGGGCGAGCGCCACGGAAGCACACCGATGTTGGCGAGGAGCTTCGCGCCTACCGAGTTGGTTTGGTGAAAGAAATAGTCTGGTATCCCCTGGATCATACGTGAAACACCACGTTGCTTCGCGTGCTTTTAGGCGCGTGCTCGGTCGGCTATATAAGGGACGGGTAGCCGTAGTTCCGGCAGTTAGTTAGTTGAGAGTTTCCTCTCGGAAGAGTAGCAACTTGTTGGACTAGCGGAGTACTTTTCTCGCTTGGTATTAGGTATCTGTGTTTACGTTTGCTGTAAACGTTGTATATTTGAGATCGATATGATTTACTGTTTGATATGCTATACGATATCTGTTCTGCAGTCTGTTTTCATTGTGCGTAAGACTTGCACTTACGCTGTAAGTGACTGTTGACTGCTGTATTGTTTTTATCTAAAGTTTTTCTTTCTCAAGTCATCCTGTAAATAGCTGTAAATAGCTGTAAATAAATTTGTTTGTGCTGTCCTCAAATAATGTCCATTCAATCCGAACCCGCTACGCTAAAAACTTAACAATGGTAAACTGACTTATATGAGGATAGAATAATTGCTAATGTAACATAAAACTAGATATTTCTTTTTTATTTCAAATTCCATTACCTAATTTCAACCAAACATCACAGAAAGACCAGAATTCATCGGAAGTAATAAAATGTATCCATTCTATATCGAATATTTAGCTCCTGAATGGGTATCTCCTTTCCTTTCAGGTTTGCGGGCTAATCATCGCCTCCATGCAAGTGGGCGTGTCTTCTTTTCAAATTCCTGGACAGCTGAGAGGCAGAAAAACAAGAAGGGGCGTGTGTCGTGGGAGAGACGTTGATGATGCCAGCGGGACACTTCCAAATTAACGTCAGGGGCAAGCGTCTCAATCGATGCAGGCGGACAGGTCTTCAGTTTCCTCACTCGATTTTTGGATGATGTGCCTTTCATTCTGGCTTGTATGTTTATTTGTCGATAGAAAAATAAATAATGCCAGTTTTTTTTTTATGGATTAAAGTGTTTAATTGGTATTGGACAGCAATCTAAACAGAAGCAAGTGCAAAATAAAACAAATACTGTATGTGTGATTATTCTTTTATTGCTGTTATGTTTTAATTTTCCCTATCAATGGGATAGTTTTACTTAATAAAGAAAAGGTTGCAGTTGAAGTGAAACAAATACATTTTAACTCTTAAGACAAACGAAATAAGTCTTTAAATCATCTACTATCACTTATTTTAATATTTTAATTTAAATATTAAAATTTATTAATATTTAAATTATAATATTTAATTTAATTTTAATTTTATAGTTATTTAGTCTAAGATCATATAGCATGCTGTGTAAATATTTCGAACTTGAATGCATCCTCTGTGTTGTATTCATTTGATTATCGAGGAAAGAAAAACCTTAAAAGTCAGATAGCTAAAATTAAATTGATCTTACTACAGAAAAAAACCATTTGCAATCTTAGACAGTACAGATGCTTCGCATATTTCGAATCTGTGCAATTCAATTCAGCAAATATATCAGTATGAAGAAATAATATCGGCTGTAAGAAAAGAAAGTACTGAATACATTATTCATTCTCCAAAATCTACATTTCGTTATAGAGCCAATTTTTTGTCATTTTAAACTACGGAATTGAATTTATCTGTGCGTTTTGCTGATGAGTATCAATCTACCAATATATAAATCACTGAATTCAAAAGAAATAGAATTTCAGGACAAAATTTGAGTTACAACATAAATAGCATCAATAATTTACATTACAGAATTACAGTGCTATCGAAAGAAGTAATATCATATAATATAAAACTTATGAACAAACTCAAAAGTCAAAGTAAGTGTTTAAAACAATATTTCAATTCTTGACTCACTATCAGGTCAAAATGAAGATATATTAGAAATATAATATAAATAAAATTGTAAATAAAATCACAGTTAGCATGACAATCTTAAAAAGAAAAAAATTCTTTCAAAATAGAAGAGAAACAAAATGTATTATTTTGCCGAGATTCTTTCAATTAGAAAACCTCCACAATTTTTAGTATTCAAATGCCAAATATTTATTAGTATTTTCTTATTAAATTACCATATTTATCCACCGCACTAAAATAAAGGATTCCTTTCAAAGTTTTACTTTATTTGACGAAAACAATGTTCAAATACCAGGGAATCTTATGCATTTAAAATTTTCTGTCTTCGAATAATACTATGAAATTAGTTTCATACTTCTATAATGGGCCTTAGAAAAATATATAAATTTACAAAAAAAATTCTTACATTTTTTCATCAATACATATCCAACCAATACATAGCCAAAAATAAATTAAATATATATTTGTTCCTTTAGGCATGCTGTCCAAAATTTGGTAATTTTTCATTCGCTACTAAATACGCCGGGGAGTATCATTTGCCTAATAGTTAACTGCTTGTATAGAGATAATAACTGGAATGTATATATAATTATTGGTAGCAAATTTTTTATATTAAAAATTATTATTGTTATTTTTAAAAATGTAAAAGTATTGTGATTAAACTAAATTGCATCTAATTAAAATTCAAGTAAATATTTACAGACTTTTGCCAAAAAAAAATTAAAAAATATTAAATGACAGTGAATAAGAAGATTCATTGCCTTTAGAATGGAATGAAAATTAGAAATGAGGTACAAGAGATATTTTAAAATAATACAATAGAAAATAAAACACTATTCTAAATTATCGACAAAATATTCAAATCTTGAGTTATAAACATAGAGAAGGTGAATACAGGAGATTAGGAAACAGTAGGAAAATACCTTCCGTTGTCTCTAATTGTTTTCCAATATCTCAATAACAACATCTTTTATAAAATTTCACAAAAAATTTTAAAAATATGTTTGGCAAGATTCGTAACCCTAATTACATGCTTCCATATAGTAGTTATAATTTAGTAGTAATAGTTATAATTTATATATCCATATAGTAGTTATAGTTATAATTTAATTTACTGAGGAAATAACTGCTAACAATCTCTTTCAGGAATATTTAGATTTAAACTAGTAAGGATTTTGTTTGTCTGTTTAGGAGGATATAAATTAAAATTATTTTTTTA
>JAOUZG010001077.1:468826-496344 GCA_026289955.1 Argiope argentata | reverse complement strand
CCGCTTTCGGTACGTAGAGCAATCTGAACGTCGCCGTCTGGAGGGTAAAAAGATTAAAATGAAATTTGCTATGTATATTTCAATGTATCTTCTCAGAACATAATTATTTGAACGGCCAAGCACAACGTGCTCGTGCAAGTTAAATTATATTTGTATCCATTTTAAATTGTTTCATTGAATGAATCACTTTAGTACTCCAAAAAACTTTGTATCGCTTTGATTGTTTTAAAAAATATCACATTTCCTATTTATTTCATTTTATGTGGTCTTCTGGCACAGAGGTAGCATGTCTTCCTCATGTGCTGGGATGACATGGTTCGAGTCCCGGTTCGGGTATGGTTGCTCTTCTGTGTGCTATCTGTGAGACTGAGTGACTGTGCCCCCCTGTAAAAAGGGGCTGTGCAAGCGAATGTGGTGAGTGTGTAGCTAAGTCGTACTCTTGGCCCTAGTTGGCGCAACTTCAAAAACAAGAGACGCTCCTTTCGGCTTAGATCTGCTTCTTAATCAGCAGGGGGCTTGTCCATGACAAGTGCCATAAGTAACAACAACAATTTCATTTTATGTAATCACACGCTCAAAATGACATTTTTCTAGGTTTTATTTGTTGTAGTTTTTAACATTTTTTATGAGAGCTTTTACTATTAAAAGCTGATTTTTTTGGGCTGCTCATGCAGATACTAAATTTTTTTTATTTATTTTTCGCTTACGGATTTTATCTACCTCATTCCCAAATTAACATTATGTTCTGACATAATAAAATAATTTAGTTTTAAGCATTCGGGAGGGTGCCGTAGTTACTGTTGAAAAATCGGGAGGATGCAATGCTAGAATTATTAAACCTTAATGCGGCATTCATTATCCCTTTTAGAAAACAAATGAGCTTCCTCGTAAAATACTGTTAAGAATAATTCTCTCCAAGCTCGCTTGTATGGTGTGAAGACACAATGAGCAGGCCTCAGTAGAAAACAACAACGACGTTTATTTAACACGAAGACACAGACACAAATATGACGAATACGCCGACGACAAATATGTACAACCTAGACGAATACAGGAAAGCACAGAGAACAGGACTCGGCATAAATCAGCTCTGTTTAGTACTCGCTTGAGCTCCACAGCACGCTGGTTGTCCGTCAGTCTGTTCCACCGTTGCTTCGTTATCAGCTCGACGACGCGTTATTTGCCTTTGGCTTCAACTCCGCCTCCGGCTCAGTTCAGTTCACCTGCAGCATTTGAAGCGTTTGAATGGGTTAACGGGGCACCGGTAATGGTAGACCTGGCCTTCAGTTCTTGCCGTGACTTTGGCGCGATTCAATTCACCTACAACTTGAGACTGTCGGTCGTTTATAACTCCAAGGTGGCTGTAATGATTTGATCCTGGTCAATCAAATAAAATGATTAAACACAAAGATTTTATTTACAGCTTTATACAATAACAAAAACAACAACACGTCCTCTAGGTTAAATGCTGGGAAATATTTACAATTGGATTGCCAGTTCGACATCTAATACCGAGAACTCACAGGCTGTCCGCGTATCCGGCTACTGCGTGTAGCTCCAGAGATCTACGGATTACTTCCGGTAGATCTTTTCCATAAACTCGAGATCACGTGGTATCTCTTCAACTCCAGCTCTTCTGCTCTGCTCACAGCTCGTCTCGTTGTCGTATCCACTCTCGTCCAGTCACTCGCCAGATCAGCTGGTCCCGTCTACCGGATTAGCTTGTCTCCTTAATCCCGCTTCTTCCAAAACCTTCCATTTCAGCATTGGTGAAGTTCCTTCCTCTTAGGCTCGCATTGGCACGTTAGAGATGCCGATCAACCAATAATTCTTCAGAAATACTCCCATTGCTTGGCCGTCAGCCGTGGGAATATTTTCAAATCATACACCTTCTCATCAGAATCTTTACAATACACAAATATTGGTATCTAGAGGTTTAAACCCCTCCTTTCTTCAACGGGTCGTAAATAGCAAATGTTGTTCATTATTGGAACTTTATCCCAGCTTGGGTGGTCCATAGAAGAAACAGTTCCATCTGGGGTTTGACACAGTTCCATTCTTTAAAGGCCACCTTCGCATGTGTTTTCCCTTATCTGATTCCCTACAAGTCCAAGGGGTAACATTACAGCGGGAGAAACCCAATGCGCAATAAAGAAAGAATCCTTTCACAGCTGGCCAGAAGTAACGATGTTCGTACATGTGTCTCTCCAAAGGGACACAAGTTTAACGACTTCTTTACGAGGTGGACAGAGAAACTTCTACACCAATCAGGGCATATCTCGATCTTACATTGTAAGTTTTATATATTGAGGTCATGTGAGTCATCTCTAATATCCTTACCTATTTCTTACTTAATTTATTCCTTCCATTCTCATGTTAAGAGTTACTAAAAAAGGGCCAGTTAATTTGATTGAGAATCGCAAAACAAAGATGCTAAACACAGAAATTTTAATTACTAAGTAAAATTTATAATTAATTGCCTTTTTAGCCGGAATTAAAATTAATTTTATAACTGAATGAAAATCCATGTTCCAAGTCAAAATTTCAGAATAAAAAAGCCTTTTATATTGAATTACACTTATTTATCAGAATTTATTTAAGAAACTTATACAAATTATAATTACAAATTTATGAGGGGCTTTCCCCGTCTGTCTAGAGGCAAGACTGAATTTATAAGAAAAAAATTTAATAAGGAAGACTAGGAAACTGCAATTATATTGAAGATGTAAAATAAAATACCATCTATACATTTTTCAAAAACATGAGCCCTTAATCTCTTAATAAGTATCTTTAATAAGTAATAAGTATCAATTAATCTCTTAATAAGCAGAGCTTAACCAATTAATCTTTTAATAAGTAGCACTAAATTTATCCTTTAATAAGAAGCGCTTAATCAATTAATCTATTAAAAAGCATCAACAAATCGATTTATTTTAATAAGCAATATTAATATTTAGCAGGTATTCTAAATCTTAGATATGGTTCAGCTGTTAAGAAGAAAAATCGAAAAAGGTATTAATTGATCTCATGTTATTAAACCATTTAATTACTATTGTTAAAATGCAATCAGTGTAATGAAATTCTAAGAAAGTTTTTTCGCTTATGAGTTGCCATTGCTAATAGATAAAATGTAAATTCACCATAGATTGCAGACAAAGGTGAAAAAAAAACAACCTTTGGAATACTTTATATAAAGATGTGATGAAAAACTATTCATATGAAAGTAACAAGAGTAATTATGTTAACAAAATTCAATATAAAATATATTAATCGGGTTTGTTAGTTATTTCATTTTAAACAAACATCTATTCTGACCTCCTGGGGTAAATAAAACTGGGATAACTACAGTTTATGAAACTCCTAAGCTCGTTTATCGAAAGAGAAAAATCTGATTAGTAAGATAATCTCGGATGAAAGAAGAGTCTTGGTAGTTACACTCATTTCCATAAATTAAAGATAATTCAGAGTCACCCGGAAATTGAACTCTAAAATGCATATATCACCCGTGAAGTTACAAAATACACATCTTCAAAATTCACATGCAAATTGCAGGAAGCCACTGGGTGACATCGATAGTAAGTCACAATGACGAGAGTGTAAGAGAGTGATGTATAAGGAATACAGGCAAAGAAGTAAAATTGTTCGCAATCTCTTTATAAGCCTTTCAGTGCAATAATCGCATAGTTATGACACGCATTTCGAGGATTTTTTAAATGGTAGAATTATCGGCCGTTTGGAATGTGGACATATCCATCTGGAAGTTTCCGAGGAACTTAGCATGTTTAATAATTATGCTTTCCAAATGTTACATTCGTTTTGCTTCTGACTCTTTCATTTTCTGAACTTGTTGTATTTTTTATTTCTAACATGAATATATTTAATCTGCAGTAAGTGTTTCCGGTAATAGTATTACTCCCCTGTTTGAATTTCAGAGGATTAAATATAAACCATTTGACTTAAAATGAATGAAATCAGTGCAATCAGCATATTTAATTATTCTAAACATTCGAACGTGATTAATTTTTTTAAAATTTGTAAACATTATTTCGATTGAATCCAACCATTCTTGAAAAAGCCGGAAAATGTGCTATCTCTTTTCTTTTCAATAATTATGATAATCACAAGACTATTCCTGTTATTGAGGTATCCAAATAATTGTTTGAATGTTATGATCCATCATTCTCAACCTAGATATCAGAAATTATTTATGTACAAGGTGTCCATAACTAAACGACCCTACTTTAAAGTTGTCTACAGGTGAGACTAATGTTCAGAAAGTTATGAAATTTTGTATAGTAGATAATGAAGGGATAGGAATTTGTTTGCGCGAATAAAAAAATAGTTCAAATTTTCGCCACCTGGGGCAGTTTTTCAAATGAATTACGCACATATCATATTTTTGACAAATTTACTGACAACAAAACATGGTTAACATGACGGCCTTCATTCCCCTAACCATCTGGAATCGTAAGACAGCATGTTCCAAAGTTGATCGTAGTGTGTTCTGGGAAATAGTAAGAACATACTGTGTGATGCTGCTTTTTTAATGACGTTTTTTTTTTTGGATTATCACAAATTAATTTTTTTAATGTCCCCAAAACCAAAAATCCCATGGATTTAGGTCTGGAAACCAAGGAGACCACAGGTCACTAAAGTCAGGGCTGATGGCACGTTGTTCTGTAAAATGATTGCGGAGAACGTCTTTTACACAACGGCTAATGTGCAGAGAAGCTCCATCTTACATGAAAATTGTGCTCGAAAAGCATTAACGTGCTTGCTGTGGTCAACTGTAGAACATGCTATCTTACGATTCCAGATGGTAATGGAAAATGATTGCCGTCGAGTTGAAAATGTTTTGTTGTAATTAAATTTGTCAAAAATATGTGTAATTTGCTAAATGTGTAGTTTCTCTGAATAATTGCCCCTAATGGCGGAATTTTGAACTATTTTTTTGACTTACTTAAGCAAATTTCCATCCCTTTATTATGTCCTATACAAAATTTCATAACTTTCTGAACATTAGTCTCACCTGTATACAATTATAAAGTAGGGTCGTTTAGTTATGGACACCTTGTATTTTTGATTACTACAATTAAGATATAAATAGCTGGCGGTCAATCCCAAATAACAATAACGAGCCTTTCTCCTCTAATGTGACCAAATTGGATAGAGTAAAACTAACAGTTTATAATATTTATGAAAGTTTTCAGTATGTTGTTCCCCTTAATGAAAATATGTTATGGATTATGAGTTGCTACCTTTATGCCTGAAAGGCAAGCGAATAATTTTATTAATTTCATGTGCCTTTGATCACCTGTAGGCTAAACAACACAGATTCTCACTGAAAATACTGTCAGTTTAAAGATGCCTGCTTTCTTTCCAGTTATATTCTTTAAAAATACGAAAAAATATCCGAAGACTCAGAAAGAGAGAAGTAACAAGTAAAGGAAAGGCCAAAAGGTAAATCAAATATTGTCACAGACCGCCCTAAGAAACCAGCCTTACAAACTTTGAAATCGAATAATACCCCCACAACTAAAAAATATATATAAGGTTACTGAAAAGAAATTCAGCTGCTCTAACAGAAAAGGTTGGAAAAAAGCTTTCGAAGAAATATGAATTCAAAAAGGGATGATACATTTTTTTTCAAATATAAAAATGCATAAGGATTTTCTGATTCAAGGTAGAGTAAACGAATATATTTCAAAAGAAAAGAAACTTCTAAAAACTATGTATTTTGCTTATTACTTGTTTTTATGTATAAAAACTTTAGTTTTAATCTATAATAATAGTCTCAATGCTTTATGTGATTAAAATTTATGTTCTTATTTACGTAGGGTTTCATAGATTCATAAAAACTGTGGCCAATAATTATTCTGCCTGAAATCGATCGTGTATTTATCATTATTCTCTCATTCTTCTCACTTTATGCGCCTAAAATGCAGAAAAAGTGTTGTTATCCTCAAAAGATTCGGGTCCGAAATTTCTTCATATCCCTGAGTATAGAAAACTCATTTTTGGGATTATGTCTATCTGTGAAAATGTAACTCAAAATTCTTTTGAACTAAATGTTTTCTAAAATTCCTTTGAACTAAATGTTTCCTGTTCTTACTAAAATTTGGTATATGCACTGTAGATAACATTCGTAGATTTCAGATCAAATTTTGAACGAAATTCATTCAAAGAAAGTCTGACTATCCGTTTGTTCAAGTACAAATGAATTCGACACCTTCAAAAGGTTAAAGAGATAGATAGATAAAGGTTTGTAAATAAGTATAAAACGGCAAGAACTGAAGTTAGAGGTAAAAGTAATTTTCTGCCAAAAATGCAACAATGAATTGTGATTTTGACCACTGTCATTCATTGAAACCTAATTTAAAATTTCATTACAGAAAATATTAGATTTTTAAAATAACTCGTATATGCGAAACTATGCAACGTTAAAAAGTGCTTCAGCACCATAATTGTGGCTTTATATAGGAAGAATTTATGACTGATGACTATGAACTGAAGAACTGACTTATTTCCGATAAAAAATTTATATCAGAACTGTCAGAACTCATATACTTGTTCCTATATTAAACAATCACATCGCTTCATGTTTCATTTGTTGTAAATCCTTATACTCGCACGTGACATCAAACACTATCTCTCTTTTCTGTTAGGATACATCTGTTTTTAATTCATTTAATTCGTGAAATGGTTTTAATCTATTTAATTCTTACAACTATGTAGTTCTAAATAACAAAAATTATTCACTATAAAAATTTGAAAATCCATAAACTATTAATACAATAAGAAAAATGTCAAGTCTGTTATTATTTTTTTAAATTTTGTGTGATTGGAATTCTAAAAAAATATCAACAATAATAATCAGATATCATTTGTTGAAAATCTTAAATACTTCTCTTTATACCACTCATCGTCTTTCTGAAATAATTTATAAGATTTGAACTTTTTCCCCCGATTCAATATACAATGACAACTAAAAATTTTCTAAATGAAACCCATATTCATCTGAATTCCTATCAATCAAACATTTTGTTTACTTAATCTTTCATTTTATTAATTCCTCAGTTAAAACTAGGGCTTAACGGTTTTTCAAATTCGGTTTTAAAAAAACGTTATTTTAAAGTAAATTTGTCACATTTGAAAACAGGTTTTTAAATTAAGAAAACCTGTTAAAAGAATTCATGTTATTATTTAAAAATTAATTTTAAGCTGATTTGATTTGCTATTCATTCTACATAAAGAAGCAAATATATTTTTCTGGCAAATATTGATATTGACTGATATTGGTTCTTCTTATATGTGGAATGAACCTGAATATCTTAAACTATCAACATTTCTTGTATTTAGAAAGTCTTGGGAACCTTTCGTCTAGCATCTGAAAGGTTAAGGCAAAGAGATACCAATTTATTGTCAAGTGAAGATTTACTCAAATTTCAGTTTTAATAAATTAAAAAAATTAAAACATTGGAATAAGTTTGAGATTTTTATATGCTTCACAAGAACGAATACAAGAAAGAAGAAGAGTAGAATTGTCAATTATTTAGCATTACAAAGCATTTCTAGTTCAGCAAAGAAATCTGGTGTAATTTTTTTAGCTTCAAAAACCGAAATGATTAAATTATCTGGAAATATATTGTTTAGAATATTCCCATATTCTTTTGTAGAAACCAATTCTGATGAAGGGCAAATCAAAGAAACTATTTATTATAGCAAATACTTACTGAAAAATGAGGAAACGGTTACAAATCCAAAGCCACTCAAAGCTCAAGTTTCATTATTTGAGGCAACAATAAAAAATAGATTTGTTATTTGATGCCCTGTAAACTATAAAATCAAGCTCAGTAGCTGGTGAACAAGTATTTTCAGTTTCAGGCAATACTGTATCCCAAATAAGAAAAAGGTTTAGCCATCGTTCGGTGGATATTTTGTTTTTTTTTTTTTAAATCCTATTTTCTTAGCAGAAATTAAAGTTAGTAAAACTAATATAAATATTATTCCAATTTTTTTTTAAGTTTTTGTTATTTCGTGTGAGTAATATGTATATGTGATCCTTAATTTTCCTCAATATTTTAACTTTGATATTGCTTTTGCTTTTTGTTATTTTGTATAAATTAAATAAAATATTCCCCTTGTTAATTTTTTTTTTTGGACAAAATTCAAAAACCAGGTAAAACTGGTTTTTTGGAAGTATTGAATTCGAAGAAAGTTTTTTAAAAAAGTCGGTTTTTGTATAAACATTAATTCAAACTTGGGATTCTCTAAGGAAAGATCTTTTAAACCCTCGATTTCATTGACAATATATCCAACAGACCAGAACCCTAAAAAATCCTTTCCACTATTTCAGAGAGGAAGGGAAGAGTTTTCTAAACCGCATCGGCCTCCCCCGATTTCCAGAGAGATTACGGGCCAATCACACGGCCAGAAAGAATCCAATCAGTGCTCAACACCCGTGGTCGGGAAAGATACACCGAAGAACGCCTTAATTAAAGACCCGGCAGTTTTTAAAGGCTCGAGATTAGGGTGGGACAAGAAATACACTGAAAGGGGTTGGTAAATGGCTTCCAGAAGTTAAGCCAATTTAGCAGTTTGACACGTGGGTTTTTTTTTTTTTTTTTTTTTGCCAAAATGAGATAAAGAGCCGGGATCTAATCACATTTTGAGAAGGATTTCATCCATTATAAAAAGGTAGCCACTAAATTCTTTATCCTTCTATTAAGAAGGCAATTTTTTAGCTTTTGTTATTTATTGATTTTTTTCCGAAATGAGGGAATTCCTTCTATTCAAGTGTTATCTGAAAAATTATGACTTTGCTTGATGAAAAATACACGGTGTAAAACATATTAAATATTAACATAATTGAGCTGAATAATTTATGAAATATAATACATTTTCTGTAGTTTGTTAAAAATTTACTATAATTTAGAAAAAACGTTGATACTGAAAAGTAATTTCGTCCTTACAATAATTCACTAGATATTTGTTGTTGTTTCAGATGGCACTTGCCATGAATTAGCTCGCGGGCGCAATTAGTGGTTTTTAAGCCGAGCGTGCGTCTCTTGTTTTTAAGTAGAACCAAAACACAGAGCACCACTTCATGCCCCTGATACTATAAACACCTGGTTATTTAAGCAGTGTAACGGGCATGAAGTGGAAGGTATAATAAAATACAGTCCTGTTCTACACACTCCTGTGACTTTTATTAGACGTCTCACATTTATGGGTTAAAATTTAATGAGGGATTTTACTTTTGAATTAAAGAAAGATGGAGGTAGGGAGGTGTTTGAAAATTCAATGGGAAGTGGCTTTGTCTAATTAAGCTAACTAACTATTGGAGATTAACTGAAGACTTGTGCTAGTTCACATAAACAGACTTATGGTTTGTTTGAGATTACAAATTTCAGATAAATATTGAAAAAATACAAAAGAAAAATTAGGGAGGAGGACAGAAACAATAATAAAAAAGAACAATACAAAAAATACAAATAAATGGTATGTACAATCGTGAAAATAACAGAAAATAAAGATATGGATTTGTAGAGCTACTCTTGTGAATAGTGTTCTTGAAATCTAAACAAATATCAGTTTTTTTTCAATGTGGTAAATCCAACAAGGATCAAGAGCATGTCTTAGTTATTCAAGCAACATATTCGTTTGTTCTATCCCTTTTTACAGGGTAGCACATTCACACATCTCGCAGATAGAGCAGATGAGGAACAACCATGCCCTAACCAGGATTCGAGCCCAAGGAAAACTCGCTACCCTCATGCCAGGACTTTGGCACTAGATATTTACAATATCTAATTATTATTTCATTTTTATAAGATGAAATAATAATTTTTAATAATAATTAGTATTATTGTAATGGCATTAAAATTTTAACAACAATTTTCAGAAAAATGAACAAATTAAAACTAATGTATTATTGCAAGTAAGTAATGGTAATCTTTTTTACCACGTTTTGAACAATTAAGAATATTTCTTTCCTTGACTTCTTGCATGACTTCTTTCTCACTAACGAAAGTCTATTCTTCAGATATGTTGCTGAAATCAATGAAATGAAAGCTCTACGAAAATTAGTTGAATTGAAACAACCTTATATAAAATCTAATTCTTTTGGTAACTCCAATTGAGATAACATTCAAATTTAATCTTCTGCTATTACCTCAATAAACTGAGCTTCAATTTTGACACAACCTTCCAAGTAATCAAACAAAAAGAAAGTTAATACTATTTTTAATAACCTCTATTAGTCAAAACTTATCACTTATGTTAAATTTAATGTTAAATTTTTCTATCGTTGCTATCACGATAAAAAAACCCATTAAATAGTTATAGAAATTACTGCTGCATTTGCACGCTAAATATGTCAAGGTCAAAAGTTCTCCCACTTGTGTGCTGTAGTGTGGAGAGAGGGGTGCCAGCACAGTTGCCATCCTCGTCATCTAACTATGGTTCAAAATTACGAGGTCCATCTCAAAATAGTCGCAGTGTTGTTTCAAAGCAGGACATTAATATAACTAAACTAGTTAGATACTATGACATTTATGAGTAATTAGACAAAAAAGATACAAGTCGATAGGTGACTTGGCTCAAAATTGGAGAAGAATCTAGATTTTAGATTTTATACTTATTTACAAACCTTTATCTATCTATCTCTTTAACCTTTTGAAGATGTCGAATTCATTTGTACTTGAACAAACGGATAGTCAGACTTTCTTTGAATGAATTTCGTTCAAAATTTGATCTGAAATCTACGAATGTTATCTACAGTGCATATACCAAATTTTAGTAAGAACAGGAAACATTTAGTTCAAAGGAATTTTAGAAAACATTTAGTTCAAAAGAATTTTGAGTTACATTTTCACAGATAGACATAATCCCAAAAATGAGTTTTCTATACTCAGGGATATGAAGAAATTTCGGACCCGAATCTTTTGAGGATAACAACACTTTTTCTGCATTTTAGGCGCATAAAGTGAGAAGAATGAGAGAATAATGATAAATACACGATCGATTTCAGGCAGAATAATTATTGGCCACAGTTTTTATGAAAAGTATATCACGAGTCATTTAACTCAACAGAAATCCATCATCCGTCTACGCTCAAAAAGAAAAAGAAAAGAGGTCAAAGCAAATCGAAAGTTTTCGAGCACTTAATCGTCCTTTAATGCGAAGGATAATACAATCCTCTAATCATCCGACGCTCATAAATAAATCGATCTACAAATAGTATTTTAAAGCTTGCTTTTTAAAACCTATCCATTTAAAGGTTATATATATATAAACACATTTTAATTTAAATACTGGGCAGATATAACGAAAGATTGATCTTTGATATGCAGAAAGCATAGAATTCATCGTCTAAACTATATATCCCAAAATTTGCTTGATTCTTAAAATATTTTTTTAAATAAACGTTTTATGCACAAGTTGGTATGAGCAGAGAAATTTTTAATCATTGGAATATAAAAACAAAATAGTGAATATCATTCAATTTTTTTAAAAACTGTTGGACTGGAGGAAAATGAAATGAAAAACCATTTTCCCTTGGATTAGGATGAGCTTGTCTGAATGTGAATCAGAGTACGAGCAGAGCCGTAGTTTCTCCCATTTATGTCATAATTCGAATGTATATTAGAAGCTTTTGAACACCTTTACGGCCTAAGTTTTATCAGTTTGAAGAATAAACAATAGAAGTATAGTAGCTTTTTTCATCATAAAAGATATCTTAATTATTTACTTTTATTTCCATAAAAATATCTAAACTCCATTATTAAAAACCTATGTATAGAAATTACTGTAAACTGTATATCATATGTGCTATTCAGTTTAGTTACATTAACGTCCACTTTGAAGCAACTCTAAGGCTATTTTGGGAAGGACATCGTAGTATTGAGCAACGGTCAAAAAGACGACACCTAAGCTGGACACCTAAGCCTTCTCTCCAAGCTTCCACACCACATCAAGGGGAGGATGTTTGATCTCGATATATTTATAGTGCACCAATCCATTTTACAGGAGTTTTCTTAGGTGGAATCAAAGTCTCGAATTCGACACCCTCCCCTTCCGATCAACCACCAAGCCTCCACGACCAACATCTGCTTCTATGTTTGTCAATTTGAAGAATGGGTTACGAAAGCGCGTGAGTCTGAAATTCTTGAACTCTGGACACCGAAATAAAATTAGTGTTTGCTTTGCGATGAAAGTAAATGTACTTCAGAAAGTTAAAAAAATTATTAATTATGATGGTTAATTATTATACTTGTAGTGAAATGAGGGGCATAAGCTCAGCAATACATTAATAAACTTTAAAACCCAAACATGCAGTTTTCCGTTTTTTTAACTTCTTCATCTCATTATTTCCTCTTGTTAGGCAATATACTATTTTCAATATTTTTAACTTCTTCATTTCATTCTTTCGTCTTGTTTGGCAACATACCGTTTTCAATTTTATTAACATCTCATTCTTTTCTCTTGTTTGGCAATATACAGTTTTCAATATTTTTAAATTCTTCATCTCATTCTTTCCTCTGGTTTGGCAGCATACAGTTTTCAATTTTTTTAACTTCTTTATCGCATTCTTTCCTCTTGTTTGGCAACATACAGTTTTCAGGGTTTTTTAACTTCTTCATCTCATTCTTTTCTCTTGTATGGCAACATACAGTTTTCAGTTTTTTTAACTTCTTCAACTCATTCTTTCCTCTTGTTTGGCAACATACAGTTTCCAGTTTTTTTAACTTCTTTATCTCATTATTTCCTCTTGTTTGGCAACATACAGTTTTCAGTTATTTTAACTTCTTTATCTCATTCTTTCCTCTTGTTTTTCACAAAAAAATCTGGATCTTTCACCATAGATCCCAAATACAAACAAGGCTTTGAAACCAGGCTAATTTTAAACAAAGAATTATGTATGTGCTGGTGTTGTATGAAGAAAAGAATAAATCATCACTGAAATTTTCTAGAAAAAAAACTATAAAGCACATTTAATTATCTAAGTTGTCTTGATAGATAGATTTACAGCAACTTGAAAAAGCCTGTTTCTTTGAAGATAGTTTTAATTCAAAATCTTGCATTTGAAAATAAAAAAATTAGCTTTTTAGAAATAGCAAATCTAAAAAAAATTCTTTTTTATATCAATAAAATTAACTCACGTTGAATAAATAATATTGAAGAGGGGTTGATTAAATATAATCATTATTTTCTTTTTCTATTTTAGGAACAACTGTTTACTCATTACAGTTGAATGGATTTGAAGAGACTTAAAATACAGAAGAGAACAAAAAGGAAAACAGGTTGTGTTTTTTTCCCTCAAAGAGAAGAAGACAAGTTTCTAAACAACATGAAAATAATTTTGAAGCAGGTCTAGTTTTCAGTTGCCACTTTTGACCTTGAATCTTCTTATTCCGATGGATTACCCGACAAATTTCAGCCCATTTGTGGCATCATTAAAAGCAGCAAAGAGCTGATTTCTTAAAACATCTCATTGGACAAATGCTTCATTTTTATCTTTCTTAAAGACATATCAGTACTTATTTTCTGTTAATAGAATCGTGTCGAATCATCGATCATTCACTACATGAGATCCTTCTATTTTTAAAAGAAGAATTCTTCTGTTGAATACTTTCCCTCGAGAATCGAACGACAAAAAAAGTAAAGAAAGAAAAAGCAAATAATTCACCTCGATTGTAAGAAAAGTAAGATGTAAGATCGGTGATTTTTTTCCTGCCTCTATCAGATGAAGAGTTAGTGTTCTGCCTTTCCAAAGTACGAAGAATAAATTGATACCAAATCAGGTTGTCTCCCTCAATGTCTTGAAAGGCGGGCATAGATAAAGATGGAAAATAAAATACAAAAAGAATTTAGTTGGAAAAAAATAATTTAAGCCTAAAATGTTTTGATTGGCGTCATTTCTTGTCTCAGAAAATTTTATTTATACATGGCGGCTCTTTTAAAATGTTGAAAACCCTTTTTCACTTTTCAAAAGTGAAAACTATTTGATTTCAGAAGTAGTGTTGGATTTCATGTAACGGCGTGAAAAGAAGATAAATATCGGGCTTTCGTTTTGGTTTTCTACACATTCAGCTCATCAGATAATTAAAATTGAAATATATTCAATTTGCTTCTATTAAGATTGCTACAAGCGGGCGAACGCCATGGAGGCCCGCGGAAGGAGAGAACGATTGGCGACGGTTGACAAAGAGCTTGACGTCAGCCGAGTTGATTATAAGTTGAAAATAATAGTCTGATAGCCGCTGAATCGTTCACGAAGCTCCGCGTGCTTCCGCACGCTCGCTCACTCGGCTATATAAGGGATGAATTGCAGCAATCTGGCAGTTCCTCTCGGAATAGTGCTGCTCGTTGGACGAGTGGATTACATCTCTCGATTGTTATTAGTGAGCTGTGTTTACGTTGTGTTATTGAGCTCGCTGTGACTTATTGTTTGATGTGCTGTGCTATACGATAGCTGTTTTGCAGTCTGCGTTTATTGTGCGTAAGGCTTGCATTTACGCTGTAAGTGACTGTTGACTGCTGGATTGTTTTTATCCGAAGTTTTACTTTATCGAGTCCTCCTGTAAATATCTGTAAATAAATTTGTTTGTGCTGTCCTCAAGTAAAGTTTATTCAATCCGAACCAGATACGCTAGAAACGAAACAATATTCTAAGCTTAAACTGCTAAAAAGAAAACAGATAGCTACGAAGCAATTATAGCTTGCTTCAGTGAAAGACACAGTTTAAATGTAATCTTCTAGTCCTCAATTCCATTAAACCAAAAGGTGAATTAGAAGAACAAAATATTTAGGAGGAGAAAAATCTTAATAAATTGGTATTTCTGAAAACTATTGCCTTATTCAAAATATTAAATCAAAACAATGAAATTACTTATTATCTAAGCTATGCCCATTTAAATTATACAAATTAATGAAAAGTTTACTCTTACGTCAACTGTACATTTATATGAATTTTTCAAAAGAAAAATTATCAGATTGGATCATTGGGCACAGAATTATCCAATCTGACCTGGACAATTTGGATATAGGAATCTTGAAGGGACGTACACCTTCGACCTTTCTTACAGCTGTACCTTCTTCACTTTGGAAACTTTTTAACGGTATTTCCTCACTTTGAAAACTGTGCAAATACATTTTTGTTAATTCAAAATTATCAACAAAACTTACAAAATTAAGTTTTTTCTCTTATTTGCTTTATCATTCTATATCTTGTCAATGCTTCTAGATAGTTTTATTCTTTAACGAGCGATATCCCTTTCAAACGCCGCGAGTATGCAGAAATAATGGCTTTTTCTTTGTCTTTATATTGTGCTGCACGCTCTGTCTCAAACTATTTTGTCATCTGTGTCATCTATCATGTCATCTGTGACGTCATAATCTTGGTTTGAGGTTCAAGACCCGATTCACCGAAGAACCGTCGTGTAAGAGGGTATGGGATACGTTAAAAGTCCAAGCCAAATGTCCCACTAATTCATCGTGGTGTGGAGAGGAGGAGGTAATTCACACGTCAGCCTCGTCATCTGACCATGGTTCAAAATTACGAGGTCGGGTAAAACATATCCCTTGTGTTGTTTTGAAACGGGATGTTAATATAACTTAACTAACAAGCGAACCTACAATTTAATAACTGTATTAGAAAAATTACTTGATTCTATAGGTTTCAGTTCACTAACGTATCAATGTGAATTTTCTGTAAATATTTTAAGCATTTGTAAATAGTTAAACTGTATAAAATTTAAAATTTAATCTCGTATTAGTGATAAAAACCATTCTAAGCGGATTTCTAACAGAAGATTGCCATATTTGACTAAGTTGGCGATGTAATGAAGTCATTAACGGTTTTTACTATACACTAAAATGTGTAAAACAATCTGATAAATAGATTTGTTCCTAGAGAATCTTGGAGAAAGTTCCACACATGTCCGGAGTGACCGAGCTGTTTCTGCGTTTGCCTCACCCACTTTAGGGTATTAAAAGTAAGGCTTAAGGAGTGAAGAGATCAGTTCGGAGAACAAGCTACTTTGGTTGACTTAGCTGGAGACATCGTCTTTTATTACTGTACTTTCTACACCCTTGTTACGCGAAATTACCGAATTAAGTAGAATTATTTCTCTGTGAATTTGTAGCTTTGAGTTGGGTATATTTAATACACGTTTTTCTAGACAATAAAGTCCGCATCTTGGCATCGTTCTTGTGAGAACTTTACTTATTATTGATAAATTATAAGTAATTATTAGTTGATTGTTAGAGAAAAATTCTTGACAAAATTTCATTTGGTTTCCTTCAAAAAGTTTGCTGTAGTGCGGTTTTGGAGAAACAATCAACAGAGCTTAGTAATAAATAGCGACATTTATTAACACGGAGTTCCCAGACGACAAGAAATACAACAGTGTCGTACATAAAGACAATGCTAACAGCCAATAGCATCACCCTGGCACTTAATTGGTAGCAAATAACCAAAACAGCGCAGAAAGTAGACATTCAAAGGTCAGCAAGAAGAGAAATTCATGATCCTCCAAACGTCTCTATGTCTACATACCTCCTCCTCCTCCAATGCCGACCCACTACTATGCGACTAAATACTTAGCGCGTGACTAGTTGCTGCTTCAGTACTTTATTGCAAGACTAGTAACAATGCTGAATCCTCCATTTACTAAACGTTTGATCTGAACTCAAGGATTGTTCCTTCCCTGGACTAATCCAATGGATTCTTCACTGGTTAAATGAACGAATGACTACAGCTTAATCAGTCGGCTTCTTCTGAATTTCAATGCAGAGTACAGAAGGTTCTCATATAAATTAAATGATTTGGGTTCTGTTATCAAGTATTTTGAAACATAAAATCATGACATTTATTCGGTCGCCGAATGGGACGTCGGGGAAAATGTTTTCATGGTCACCACGATCTCCCTTCAGATTTCTTCCCAATGAGCCGTATAAAGGAATTTGTTTATATAGACCCAGGTACTTCAGAAATGGGCTTAACCCATTCGTCTCCACAGTGCGTAAACTTTTGTGGACACTACGATGCTAGAAAGTGTACAGTCAACCATTGCAAGACGCGATCATACACGGAGGACATTTCGAAAATCTCCCTATTTAAAATTACGCAAGTAATGATGTTCATGTTTCGAATAAATGTTTTTATCATAAACCGGATATGAATGACTTTATACATTTTCTCTGCTTTTCTCGAAAATCATGAATTGTAGAGGTACAGTTTTCTGGGCATTTTTTAAGTATTCCAAACAGCAAATCTGGCTGTGCAGAGTTTATCCGGTCTTGCTAGGACACCCTGTATATGAAAATTATTTTTTAATAATTTTCAGCACCTGACAATAAATACACAAGGAAACCTCTAATCTTTTAACATAATACTAATGGAGGAATCTGAAGATGATATTTTTGACTATTTTCTCCAAAAAATATGCGGTTGAAAAATAGTGGAAACAACCTATCTCGAATAATCTAATGTTGATATTTCAATAATTATGTATATTTCGGTTCTCAACTTTGATAGTATCATATTGAAATATAATTATTCCGGCAGGATCTTGGGGAGCTAACAAACTGGTGAAATGAGTGTATCAGATTTAAAGAGGCGCAATTTCAACAGATCCAATTTTATTTACAGCAGAAAGTTTCTCCCATTCATGGCAACAGTTTTTCTTTGGGTTAAAGATTTCTGCGCATCAGATGAAAGACATAAATAGTTTATGTTCCTATTCTTGAAGTAGCTAACTGGGAAGTAGAATTTTTTTTATTAGGTACAATAAATCTTATAGAAAAATCTATGGAATTTGTATCGAATACTTTATTTAAAGTAGAAATTAGGGTTTCTAATGCTAAATAGAACTACTGATATTTAATACATAATTCTATTTGTGCAATAGTTATTATTAATGAGTCATAATATTAATTAATCTTTGTTTTTAAAATATTCTTTTCCGAATAATTTCATACAAAATTATTGATAGAATGGTAATAAAATACTCCAAAATAAACATGTTAAATAGTTATGACGTTATATGTATATACTTTTATGTATTATTATGTTATAAGGATATATTATTGCTGTAAAAATGCCAAAAGTTTGAGGCAAAAGGAGGAAATTTTTAAAATGCGTATTTAGGCAATGTTCTGCATTATTCATAATTTCAAATATATTCGCTTTAGAACCATGCATTAAATAGAGAACTGATCCAGAAACCGAAATCCATACCCACAATCACTCCATAATCTCTGAAGGAACTTCAGTAAAAGATGCTTTTACAAGTCAATGTCGTACAATGCGACATAGTCTTATGAACCTTTCAGAGTATCATTGGATGCTCAAAATATATAAATCTCTCCGAACCCTCAAAATATTATTTTCAAATTTCAAAAGATGTCAGAATTTGTAATATAAGCTTCCAAGTTAACTAAAGTCAATTTTTAAGACTTATTCTGTAATCGATTTAACTTAAGTATCAATTTTAAATTAAATGGTCATTTGTTTATCCTCTGAAAACCTAGGTTTAGGTCAAACATTACAATTGAATTTCAAATAAATATTTGTTTCTACGGAGACTTCTATACGAATGCGACATAATAAAACGGACGATTCAATTTTTTTAAAACAAGTTTAGGCATTTTTTATATTTTTCTTTTAATACAAAGTTCATAATTTTAACCTAATAGTAATAATTTAATAAACTCATTTTGAAGACATAGAAATTCACACCATGGGGTACTTCCCCATCTAAAGCAACAAATATTCTTGCATCGGATTTCGTCGCTTTGGACCCGAATGACTGAAAATAAAGAAAGGAAAAAATAATTCAACGAGAATGAAAAATAAAAAGATGAATCAAAAGGGGTTCGATTATTTCTTTTCCGCATCCCGCTGTAAGAGGAAGTGTTCAGGTTTCTCTCGAGTTGACTTTTCTGAGAAACTAAGAAAGAACCCCCCCCCCCAATGTGTAGCTTCTTTTTTTTTTGATAGATGGCTCTTTCTCTCTTTGACTTTTCTGATCTCAGTAGGTGGCAATAAGTTCCTCCAAAATATCAAATTAAAAATAAGTTAAGTTGTGTAAATTAAAGGAAAAGGAATATTTACGTATTAGACCGTCGATCTTTATCCCCAAATTTGAAGGCTTCGCCAATGAGTTGCTAAACCGCCAATAATGACAAAAAACGGCCATTATTTTTAAAAAATTTCAAACTTTATCTGCTGTCCGTCATTTTGCTGGTTTCGTCGACATGGACGGTTTAACGCCAAATTTCAATTTGTCGCCAATGAGTTACTAAATCGTTGGCTACATTTGGCGTCGACGATCTAATACGTAAGTACAGACAAAGGAAGAATTGGAAGGTTGTTGGGATTTTTAAATTCACAAGAAAATAGTTAGGATACCTGTTTTCCATCGTGAATGTTTCCAAAATATTCATTGGAGTTATCTTTTCCATTTCATTTAAGAGTCGTGCAGACTTTTTCTCATTGTTTTTATCGTCTTCCGAAACACCTCATTTGAGTATGAAAAATACCTTCCGAAAGTAAACAAAATATTTCTGATGATTTAAGAAAATTGTCTTCTTCCTTGAATAGTGGATTTGGGGGGGGGGGGGGGGACTCTGCTTCAAAAGATATACCATGATTGAAATGAAGCTATATAGCAAATCAATATATTCGGTAAAAAATATGCTTTATGGACAGCAAGAGTTTATTAAAAGAAGGATTAAAAATTGATTTGAAAATCAATCTAGGAAGAATTAAAAGATCGATTTGAAAAATTAAGGAAAATAATTTATATTCTTTTTGAACAAATATTTAGTGTAAATTTACAAAAAAAGACAAAAAAATATAAAAAGCGCTTCCTTATTTTTCAAAACTTCTTATGAATCTTACTGTTCTGATGATAATCCCTATTTCTGAATCAAAAGATAACGAATGAGGCATCCTTGAACATAGCAAAAAAAGTGTGGAATTGTCTAATCTAAATATTCCAATCAAGGAATCTGATTCAAAGATATATGATTCAAGAAAAGTAATTCTACATTATAAGAAGAGAATGAAATGATACCACCAAATCCTTTATAAAGCAAAAGAGAAAGTATTTACCGGGCGTTTCAAAAATGACCGGTATATTTGAAAAATTAATAAAAACTAAACAGGCAGCGAAAGAAATACATCGTTTGTTGCAATATGTTTGGAACAACAGTAAACTTTTAGGCAGATTAACTTGCAAAAATAGTTGCAATTTATAACAACAGATGGCGCTGCTCGTGATTTGAAAATGTGTACTGTTTAGAGATATCAAGTTTGCTGTGAAAAAAAAAGCTTTATTCCTTAGAACGGAGGACTTTTCTGGTGTTATGATTCCTCCGCCTAGAATAGAATGTTGTTGTAACAAGACGAAGTTTTAAACGGACATTTAATGTAACCAAAGGACCGAAAATTGATACAATAAAGGAAAGAAACAATTGAACAAGTGGAGCAATACATCTGTTCTGCATTTGAAGCCATCCCACTTTAGACGTTTAGATTTCGTAGTGAGACAACGCCATGTTATTGCTGAGCACGGTTTATATTCGGTGAAGATCGTAGTTTAGATTTTTCTAGAGTGCAGCGCCATCTGTTGTAAGAAATTGTAACTAATTTTGAAAATTTGTCTGTCTGAAAATTTACCGTTGTCCCAAGCATGTTGCAAAAAACGGTGCATTTTAATTTCTACCCGTTTAGTTTTTGGTGCTTTTTCACATATATCGGTCATTTTTGAAACACCCGATATTTACATACATAAAAAGAAGAAAAAAAACAGCTATAATAAATAACATGGCGGCATCTGGTGTGGGAGACATAAATTTGTAGAGCTATCCTTATAAGCCATATAAGATCTACGATACCGAAGTCGACTTTTGTATTATGGTCATGTTACTAGGCTACTGGCCCTAGCGTTGAAGGTTCATATCGCGACCTACAATCACTACATTGGTGACCTTGACAACGCAACCTCCGGAACAGTCGTAGCGCCATCTACCCGCAGCAAAAATTGTCATACTCTCTTGACGAAAAGCAAAAAAAAAAACATTTAAAAAAATCGTCAATCACTTGACGAGCAAGCAGCAACTCGCCATAATGCTTGGCGCAATACAAAAAATCGTTCGTTTCTTCGCCGACTCACTGGTGGAGGAGTACTGTAGGGCTAGCCTTATAGGCCAGATAAGATCTAAGATACTGAAGTCGACCTTTTGGTATAGTGGCTAAGCATCGCAGGTTCAAACCGCGACCTTCAATTGCTACAAATTACTTCAATTTTATTCAATCCCATTTCGTTTAAAATTCGGCACATTTATGAAGTACATAGTATTTCTATATAAATAAACTAAACCTTGATGTAACAGTGAGAATTATAATGGATTGAATTTTCATCGTCGTTACTTTACTTCGTCTCTCAGTTACATCAGCAATCGTTTTTAAAAGTTGGGCGATAGTTGGCCCAACCGATAGTGAATTTGGAAGGAGTTCCTGGGCTTGCGCCTATAACCTCCATTCCTGAGCTGTTGCTTCTTCGTGCCCTAACAAAATAGAATTGACATAATAAATTAGTTCATAACATTAAAAAAAAAACCATTTCCAAGCAAGAGGTAATTAGAAGAATTCTTAATTAGAAGAGGGAATGAAAGAAAGAAGAAAAAGGAAGAAAAAAAAAGTTAATTAGGAAATTTAATTAAGGTGAGAGGTGTTCTTGATAATTAGGGTTGGACAGTTCGACAGGATCAAAGTCAGTCTGGCAAGATGCAGAAGGTTCAAGCAGGATTGGGGGGGGGGGATGTCACAGCCAAAGTGTAAACATTGACTCAGCCGATCAGTGCATTAAGTATAATCATCTTTTTTTCAGCGCGATCAGTCGTCTTCTTGGCTAGTTTCGCTGCTTCAATCAGGGTTGGAAATTCCTTAAGAATTTCTTTTAGTTCTCTTAGTACAGTCAGTGTTTCCATTAGGGCAGGGAGGTCTTCTAATTCACTTTTGGTTTGCTTTTGTTCTTGGATCTTCGCTGGGGGAGCTTGTTGTTTGACCTGGCTTCTTTTGGTAGCTTCGGCATAGGTGGGGCGTCCATTTTTGGTCACCAGTCTTGGGACTTTGGGGCATCCTTTCCAGGCAGCTGTGTGTCCGGTGGCATTACAATTGATGCAGGTGGGTTCTTTGATTTTTTCTTTAATGTGGCAGTCTCTGGTGGTATGGTTTTTGCCGCATTTGATGCATCTCGGTGCAAGTCTGCAGTTCCTTGCTGAATGATGGAAGCCGGAGCAGTTGTAACAGATGGTCGCTGTGTTTTTTTTCCTATAGGGTTCAGCTTTGATTATGAAATGGAGAAGCTCCTTTTCATTAAAGATATTAGTTGCGAATTTTGTCTTCTTCAGTTCAATCAAGAAGATTGGATGGAAAGTCTTTGTTCGGAAGTTTCTTAGTTGGGAGATTCTGATAATATCATATTTTTTTTCTTCAAGTGCCCTCTTGATCTCTTCTTTCTCAGTGTCTCCCGGGAGGCCTTTTAAAATGATCTTGACAGGTCTCTCGGCATAGCTCTCTGAAATTATGAATTCTTCCTTCCTCGAGGACAGTAGCTCAATAATTTGGGCCCTGTCGTCTTCCGTGCTCGGCTGGATAGCGATCATCCCTCTTAGCAGCTTGTTGGTGGTTTTAGGGAAATTCTTGTGGATCTCCTGGAGGGTCCGACTATAATTGGCGCTAGTTTTCAGGTGGATGGAGGCTGGTCTGGAGTTAGAGTCTGTACTCTCTTCCTGCTTATCTGATAGAACTTCAAATTTGTTTTTAGTGGTGATCGGGGTGACTGGTACGTCGTTCGTCTGTTTTGCAGTTTTTCTGGGACTGACTGTGGTGAAGGAATTTTCCTTCTCTAGTTGCTTCTGCTTTTCTCTTTCTTCAGCCTTTCTACTTCTGGCTTGGACTATCTGCACGAGATTTCTCCGGATTTTGTATAATCTTGCAGCATCATGCTGGTCGTTTTCTCTGCTTTCGAGCTCTGAGAGCCTAGTGTGGAATTTGTGTATGTTATAAGGAGTCCATCTTACTTGTTCCAAATCTACTGTTTCAAGGCTTTCTATCGTCCTTTCGTCGGCTAAAGTTAGCATGTAACTCACTTCTTCAGTCATAATGAAGAGCTAAAACTGCAAAAATGAAGCAAAAATGACATCTGAAGCGATCTGAGCTCGAGCTAAAAAATTTTCACTCGAATCAAATGACTAAAGAAAATACTAACAATTTTCTAAAGAAATTTTTACCGATTATTGGAGAATTAAATATCTACGAAATAAATCGAAGAAGAAGAAGGATTTCTACCGATACAGCATTAGTAAGACGCTTAGTAATTGAAATTACTAATGGTGAGATGGGAGAGTAACAAGTGGGCGTCGTGAAAAAATTTCTTTCGGAGAAGGGGAAAAAAGCACAAAATGCATATTTTATATCATTGAAACAATTGTTCAGTCTCGTAACACAAAATGAAACAAATGTAAGGAGAAATATCCTTCCAATAACTCTCGAGAAAAGCGATTTAAACTTCTTATGGCTCCATGAGACGCGGGCATAAAATGGACGATTTTTCCCCAGCGCTGGATTGAAACGCTGCCATTGAAATTTTAACGCAGCCATCCGGAATTTTTTTTCAGCTCTTTCAGAGTAGGCACTTGGCTGTGAGTTATCTCCATGACGGGATCTTTAAAGGCCCCTAAAACGTTTTTTTAGTATCTATATTACAGTGTTGGGATGTTATGCGCCATTCGAAAAAGCATGAAAAACTTGAAGCGGTAGAACAATAGAAGGTTATGAGAAACACTACCAGTTATTTCGGTTTGATGTATTCGAAGTACATAAGTTTCACTTCGGAATAGTACGAATTTTTCTGAAAGAAAATATCTTGTTCTCAAATGAAGACATTTTTTTTCATGGTATGGAGAGCTTTATTCTTTTCAGTAATAATTTTCGAAGATATCCATCATTCTATGATTTATTTTAAAAAGAAGGACAGCTGAAAATAATTTCGTAAACACTTAATATAGCAATGCAATGAGATTTTTTTAATGTATTTTTTACACATTAGGTGATTATTAGACTGTTCTCCTGTAATACTTACTTACTTCTAAAGCATGTAAACATTTCTGCCTTAATATAGCCAGCTTTGATTTTCTGACCTAAATTACTAGCCGTCATTAACAAATCGATTGCATATCCAAAATGCTGCATCTCGATGTTCAACTGTGGTTGGTAGTTTTTTTCTTTCAAACCTTCTTTAAGGGAGATCACTGTTTCCCTTAAACTCCTTATAATCGAAATGAGGATGACATACTTCCAGCGTGGTTTTATCTCCCTACCCTAGTGGGTACACAAATAGATAAGGGTTAGGCCCCTCCCATCAATGACGTGACTTGCTTCCTACGGGAAGGGTTTTACCGTAGCCGGTGATGGCCTTTAGCACTCAACCACAGTCCTCATCATTATTGCTGTTGTGGCTCTCAAGTCATTCAGTTTTATGGTTTATTTCGTATGCCTTCGGGCAAGTTGGAGAGCCTTGTATGACCTGAAGCCTTGTCACACGACAAAATATCGTCTGCACTTTAGTAGATAGTCTTCGATTTTTGCTGCAGACAACAGGTGAAACAAGATTTTAATCATCATGAGCTTTCTTAAACCAGCTTGAAAGTGTAAATGATAGTGACGTAGATATCGTTTGTAAATGAAATTCAACCAATCATCTGAAAATTTGACAGTGACGTAGTGTGCCAAGAAGGGCGCTATTGACGCCAACTTAGTAGGGGCAATGAATAAGGAGCGATAAATTTACCATAACTAACACTTACGTTTTTAGGTTTACCAAACAGCAATGCTCGTCACATTCGTGGTCGTTTGTCCACGAAAGTGTAAACGGTATTTTGCCGTTTGATAAGGCAATCAATCTCCTTATATATTTACTATTTTGAAGTAAAAAATGCAATAAACACTGAATTTTGAAGTAATGTAATTAGCACTTAACTACTAAATAATAATTAAACTGAAATAAAATATATATCATAAACATGCTAAAATTCTCTTGAATAGACAATTATCCCTTTCACTCTGATGGTGTCTCTGACTCACCATTCAAGATTGTGTATCATTTTGACATTTTATTTATTTATTTTTTCTAATTTTATTGCTAAAAAAGCCTTTATAATAGTTAAGAGATGTAGATTAATTTTTCAAAGAATTGTGCATATTTATATTTCATAGCAATAAACAAATCTTTGTATTAGGGGAATAATTTTGCATCTAATTATTATATATAATACTAAAAAATATTTTTTCGCCCTATTATATTTTTTTATTGGTACTAGTAAAAAATATCAAGACAGTACTAGAATCTAGTTAACATATTTTAAA
Source organism: Argiope argentata (assembly GCA_026289955.1). NCBI lineage: Eukaryota > Metazoa > Arthropoda > Arachnida > Araneae > Araneidae > Argiope > Argiope argentata. The sequence continues at coordinate 470,903 of JAOUZG010001077.1, read as the reverse complement.
TATTAATCTCGTGATATCATAAAAGTTGAGAACTTTAAAATCCTCAAAAGAATTTAAAAATGCCTTAAGGTTAAACTAAAAGGCAGGATATCTTGAAAATGATTCCTTTTGAACTTTCAGACCATTCGACACTAGCACTTTGGAATTCTGAAGTGAGGGAATATCAAACAACTTGAAAGGGAACCAAAGTGGCAACTGGTTTAAGTAGTCACCTCTCAACTTCAACCATATCATGTTCTGACACAACAAGGGCGTATCACACGATACCATTGACAGGCAATTTTTATTCTCTAAATTCCTGTGCATGTGTGTCTACGATGTCCAAAAAAACAGCGTTGAACTTTACTCTTTTTTTCTTATTATTTAAAAATTCAGTTTCAGAAATGCTACTTCTTTCTATTTCAATTTTTAGGACCATATCCGAATTCGAATGCAAAACATGCCTTGTTTAGAACCTTCGGACAATCGCATTCTCATAATAAAATCTGAAAAAATCTTGCATTGTCTTTTCTCTGTGTTAGACAGTTTTTTAAATTAAGAAAAAAATAAAGAAATTTGCAAATTTGAATTTTTTTCTTTTTGTATATAAGGTGAGTAATTATTGATATTTCATCCTCTAAGCGGAATTAAAGGCTTGTTGAATTTAGCACGTTTAGAGGGCCCTGGACTAAAGTAGCCCTGAAACAATTATTTTTCTAATATCATAATATGCAATCCTTTTTATTAAATAAGATATTTTTTAATTAAGTTATATGATGTTATGGTGCCAAGAATTAACGTCATATTTCTTCTTGCAAAATTCCTAAAATATTACCTTTTTCTTAAAAATTCCATGATTAATAAAATTAATGAGACCAAGGACTTTTTGAGCTATATTGATAAATTATATTACTTAAAGTGTTTTGGGAATATCTCTTGTGTCAAAGTAGATTAATAGATTAATTTCGATTAAGGAAGTAGCCTCTTGTGGAAAATTCATGGCATTCTGCTATTTTTTTTTGTCTTAGAAGTATATTTAAATTTATTGATCAGCCGAAAAAATCTATGCGTATTTATTTTTATTTTTGGTTCCAAATACCTTTCAATTAATTGTTTAAACAACAATAGTTGCAAAGCAACAAAATAACCATTTTAATAACTAAAATAACTACAACGAACAAATCCATTTTCTAGCAACTCAGGAACACCGAAGATCAAAGCTGAAAGTTCAAATTTGTTAAAGAGTATGAAAGCACTTCCGATACAGTTACAGTTCCAACTGCCATCTCAGGTCCTCAATCTCATCTCAGCAAATAATTAGGTTACATTCACGCTGCGCGTAGAGCTCCATCAATGGAAATTTACTCTCCAAATTCTCCCTTTTCTTTGACATCATAAAACACACAGCATTGAAAGCCTGGCTTTTTCTTTTTCTTTTAAAGAATCGCATTGAAGAAACGACGTTCTTTTCCTTTTTTCACTCCTCGTGTGACTGTAACCATATTCACACTCTCGTCTAATAGATTCCGTTTCGAGTCATGAAACATTCACAACACGAGATTCCTTCTTTTCTGGGAAAGCCAAAAAAATAATTCTTACTTCGAAGGCTTTCGTCATGGATCCGGAAGAGGGGGGAAATAAAGAAAGAAATCATCTAGTTCGGATAAAAAAGAGAAGATAAAGGTGGTTTCGCTGGGGTGTTTTTTTTTCTGACTCCCACTATCAGAGAAAGAGTTAGGACTCTGCTTCAGTTGCCAACTCCGACTATCGACAAACGAAATGTTCCCTTAGGGTGTATTTTTTCCTGATACAGACGACTTTCTTCTTTTTCCACTCCTTCATCTGCATATTAGAAGATGGGCATGAATCCATAGGTGAAAAAGGACAGTGAAAAAAATTTCTTGCTTCATTGATGGTAAATGCGAAGGAGGTATGATTTAAAAATGCATAAAATAAGACGGTTTGGATCACATACCCTATTGTCTTTGAAAGTTTATTTCAAAGATAATAATTGGGATTTAATTTATATTAGGTAATAATTAGGAGATCGATTATTAGATAATTAGATAAATGATCGTTATTAGACAATCAAATAAAT
>JAOUZG010001077.1:442135-468426 GCA_026289955.1 Argiope argentata | reverse complement strand
GATTTAAATTTCCGTCCAATTTACATCTAGAGATCACCGAGTTAACTATAAGTGAACGTTTTCGAAAAACCAAATTTATAAAGGCAGTTTTAGATTTTGTCTATCTGCAATATCAATATTCAATTTAAAAAGTAGCCTTAAAATTCTATTTGAATTTGGAAATACGAACCTAAAAGGCCGATTCCATCAAGGATTTTAAAATATTTGTATCTCTTGCTTTCTCTCCTTAAAAATAATGCAGCTATATGACTTCTTCTGGAAATTGAGATTCTTTTGCAGAAAAGATTTTTCTTTTTCTTCTTGCTCCCAGAGAGAGACTTATTCAGGAACCAAAAACCAAAAGAGCTTTAAAAAAATAAATCAACAAAAAACCTTTAGAGAAATTGAAACATTTAAAAGAATGTCTTCTTTTAGATTCCTGTTCCCTCTTATGTTGCAAGAAAAGCATAAATAAACCCTTCAAGGAAGGAATAATTTGTAAAAGTCAGTCTAAAGCAATCACAGTTTAAGATTACGTATTCTCAATTTTGTTCTCATTGTGCTGAGACTAGGACAAACCACTCAAAAGCAAAACGATTAATCGCCACATTTCTTTGCTCCTACGATATACCATTAAAAGGACTGTAGGTCTCAAATTTCTTTCTTCAAAAAAAGTAGGAAGAAAAATTTAGTCTTAATTCATTTATGTACACTCTTTAGTGCTGCAACCGTATTCACATTCATTCAACAGATTTTTTGTTCAAGGCGTAGAAGCATTGGTGTGTTCGGGGGGGGGGGAGTATGTGTGTGTTTAGCTTTGGAAAAAAATATATTCTTGTTTTGAATGCTTCTATTTTGTACTCGAAATGAAGAAATACAATATTAGAAAGAAACATAAAAACGGATCATAAATTAGAACGATGATTTTTCCCCTTTCTCCTTCTGTCAAAGGAAGAATTAAAGAACCCACTCAAGTTTCCTTCTCCAATAGTAATGAATGTAAAATCTTCGGGAGCAATTTTTTTAAAAATATATTTATCCTCTTTTTCTCGTAAAGTGGACATGAATCAAGATTATAAATAAAGGAAAAAACATGTTTTGAAGAAAGTATAGTCAGATAGTAGATGATTTTAGTGAGGTCGTAAGCATTTTGTTAATAATATCTTATGAAAATAAGCTAAACTCTCCTTTAACACTAAATTGATTTCTTCATTTAGAAAACTAAGATTGTTTTCCATTGAGGGATAAAAATTAATAAAATCTTTTACGCGTATTTACACATTCCCTTCAATGATAAGAGGAAGTTTTATTTTTCGAAATTATTTCAACATTCAAATTGGGTTTTCTTTCGAAAATATTTTGTATTTTTAAAAGTTAGTATCTTTATAAAATTGTTGATAAAATTATTTCAATAATAATAAGTGACTGAATAATTAATGGATAGATAATATCACTTCAAAGTTACATACTATATTTGAGGTTATCTACCTCATTTCATTTTAATATAAACCAAAAAAGTAATGCTTCAAATAAGTCGAATATGTTTCGATCATCCTACAGTTGAATTTCAAATTTATTTTTTGTTATAAAGGAACAAAACACACGTTCTGTTACATACAAAACATGTTCTACGGATCGGAATGGCCTGGTTGGTAGACCGTTGGACTCGTACTTCTTAGCTACGAGTTCGAAATTCACCGGCCAAAAGATTCCCCGAGTGTGGGGCTACTGGCGCTCGTTAAATCTGTTCGTGGTCGCAAAGTCCTCCATATCGAGAGTAATATCACTGGGGGTACTGCGTCAAAGGTGATCGTTCTCTGTTCCAGGTCAAAATTACGATATGAGATGTATGAATGAATTTGCATGAATGTTGTCCGTCCCTTAAAAAGTGACGTGTGTGTAGTTAAGTCGTACTCTTGAACCTAGATAGCGCTACGCGTGAAAACAAAGTGACGCATTTCTTAGGCTTAAATCTACTGTGCAGAAGCTTGTCCATGGCAAGTGCCATTAGTCACAACACACAACATGCTCTACTAAGTACAATCTTTACTAATATATCTAAAAGGAACTAAACCATCAGGCATTCTAAATGTATTTTTGACGATAGATTGTGTAAGTAAAATTTTAGATTCCCTAAACGGAGATCGTGGCAATTAATGGGTCCTTTTTGAAGTTCAACTTCAACGATACACCTATCGGAGCGCCTGACTTCGGAAAAGAACTATCTCCTTAATGATGGTTCAGTGGAAAAATAACGTGACGTTTGCCGTATTGCCATGAGCTGGGGCTGCACGTGACTTCAGAGAAGGTGAAGTGAGAATGGGCTAAGATCTTCTGAGAAAGGGGAGAGAGAGAGGGAGTGATGTCTTGATCAATCAGAAAGCAGGCTAGCAGTGGAGGCTGAGCGGGTGACTAAGGAGGCCTTTCTCCGGTTAACGGGTGGAGGTGAAGGATAAACCATTGTTCTTTGAGAGCCAATCAGACTTACAGGAAACTGCAATGGGATGTAACTTGAATTGGAGTAGACTTGTTTCTCCTAGGTTTTCTTCTTGTTGAAAGTTTTTCTTGAGGCTCAATGTGGAGTTTTTATACTTTGCATAAATCTATGAATGATTATAATAGATTTTAACTTAGGTTCTAATACAAACAGTTTTATTAAAAACAGAATAAAATATCTTTTCGATGCTATTTGATACTCTGAATGTTAATCTGTAACAGAGCAATATTGTAGAGTATCTTACGCTAATACTTTTTGATCAGATTCATTTATTTTTGGTGGTACAAAATTAATCCGTAAATGCCTAAAACCAGATAAATAAATCAAACATATAAGCAAGTGCATCAACTCAAGTAGCTTTTTATATTGTTGAGATACAGTATATCCATAAAAAATGGGCGGCTCCTAGCTTTGAGGTATTGTGTCTTCTATCTGTGAGAGAAATATGAATGTACTCCCCCTTATGTGCAAGCGAATAGGAGGAGTGAGTCGTACTATTGGCACTAGTTGGGGCTCATTCGGCTTAAAATCGCTGATGTAACAGCAAGTTTATCCAAATAGCAAGTACATTAGAAACCTTAGTAACAACATAAGCAAAACTAAAAGTTCATTTTAAAAGAAGAAAATTCGTTATGATATAAATTATAAAGAAAAATGCGGTCATATAACATAATTTTAAATAATTTTAAAATGTGGTCAGAATATTTGAAAAATTCTTAATTCAGATGGCACTCAACATTTAAAACTCACAATTACAAAGCTATATGCACAGTTATGTATAGCATACAAAACAAGCTATACATAACTGTGCAACACTTTCGTTCCCCCTGTTATTTAATCTAAAAGCAACGGAACTATATATTTCTTCCTCTGTCCTGACATGTCCTAAAATTTTGAAGAACATTTTCTTCATGTTTCATTAAAATATAATTAAGTTTTATAGTGCTAGGTACGCAATTCCATATGCAAGTTTTACAATAAATAATTTTACAACTACAACTTTTTTTCTTACAACTACAATTGCAAGAATTTTTTTAATTGGATGCTTTAACAAATATGTAAAAGATAAAATTTAATCATGCATATTTTTGTGTTATATCAGGTGGTCAGTATTTTAAATTATAGTTTACTTTGTACTAAGAAACACAATTCTAGAAACTATCGATTTCTTAGGAAACATCGTGAATAACTGTCGATTGATCACTAGGGTGTCAGCAATCATTTAGTAATTGTTATCATATGTAATATGTAAAAAAAATATGAAAAAAAGTTTCAAACATTTAATTTTTATATATCTCTGTTATTCAAAGCTAATTTCAATTTAATAAAAAAATTATTTGTGAAAAAATATCATGCATTTAACAAAAACAAATTTAAAAAGAATATTCTTAATATCTACACAAAACCATCTTAGTCATTATTGATGAAATCATGTACGGATTTTTACAATACAATCTGCTTCACTTCAATTATAATTACATTTAAACTTACATCACTGGATGTATTGGAACGCATGGAAAACTTTGATATCTATGTATTAAAGGAGAAAAAGATGTCATAATCTCTTATGGTTTCGAAAAACAATATCGCATAAAAAAAGACAATAAAAGAACGGTATAAAACCGTGGCCATGGTGGCTTGGTGGTAAGTTTTAGGTTTCAAAACCGTAAGGCTACAGGTTCGACACCAGATTTCACCAAAAAACTGTCATGTAAGCATATTTATAACACGATGAATCCGTCGGGACTAATGGCCCTCCCTTTAACGTGGTGTGGAAGGTTGTACGGAGGATGTCAGCGAATGGTGTCGTACTCACCGCCATTTGATCTCGGTTTAAAATTACGTAATAATAGCCCTTGTGTTGCTTTGAATTGGGATGTTAATTCTACTGAACAAACACAAGATCAGCCCAGATGGTCTGCCAAAAGCACCGACACAGAATCGTGTGTGTGTGTGTGTGTGTGTGTTATAATGATTTTTCCGAAGGCTGAAAAACATTTATGATTCTAAGTTTTAAATGTAATCTGACAATTTAAATATCACCCTCTGTGTTATACTTTAATTCAGATAGACTCAAACGGCGAGCGAAAGCCGTGAAATAAAAATGTGAAGAAAATATCGTAAAATCCTTTCTTGTGGATCGACAAAAAAATTAAGCTCCAAGACTCAATTAAAGTTGCTTGTTTATTTTATTACGAACTCTCTTAAAGCCAAATTTGATTAGGTCAGGTTTGTGAATTGGTTTGTGAATTTAAAGAAAGTGGATATTTCTTTTTTATCGGGAAATATACATTAAATCAAATGGAATGTAAAGCCATAAAATAATTACTATCTTCGAGGGATTTCAAGATAACAAATTCTAAAGTGTCACCTTTAAATTGTGCTGAAAGTCATCTTCAAAGAAATTTATCACAGTGCAGACAGAGAAAATACAATAGATGAGAAATAGTTTCATTCGGTCTACAGTTACGATATTTCTCGTTATTCATCTTACACATTTAAAAAAGAACTAATATATTAAAAATTTCTTATAGTTTTATAATCTATTCTAATATTTAGGGAAAAAAACTAATTAATGATAAAAACTCCCAGAATTGAAATGGTAAAGAAAAAAATTATTATTCTCTAAAGAAAGTAGAGAAGATCAATGAATTTTCTTCCTCTTTGAGCTATAAGAAGAAAAAAAATTAGAACTCTTCTCGAGTGGGTTTCTCAAATAATAAGGTAGAAGTTTCTTAGTCTTCTCTTTCTTCGCAATTTTTCTCTATATAAGAAACTGGATCTAAATCAGCAAATGGAAAAGCGTTAAAAAGTAGTTAGAAGAAAGTCATGTAAAAAGAACCTAATTAAAAAGCCACCTGGTAACTGGAATCTAAGTAAAATGTTTAAAGAGAGGCTAAAAAAATCCTTTGATTTATATGACAATTGCCAATTGTAAAACATCATTACATTTTTAGAGAAGATATATAAATTAAAATAGTATAAATGATTGTGAAATAGAAGATAGTTTGGACTGTCCGTTATATGATCAAATTATTTTACTTTCGGTTATGTCGTTGAGACATCCATTGATTCGAACAATGTAAATACTGTAATAAAAAAATCAATGCTTATAATAGGATGGGTCCTTCCTTTACATTTAAAATAAACTTATATTTAAACACAAAAAACAAATGCTTAAATTCGTTTGTCCCTGATACCGCGATGCAATCAATTTTGTGTTAGAGTATATACCCAAATATAAACTGATATTTGTGTCAACAATAGACGCAAGAACTATAATTATGGGTTTTTTTTATCTGTAACTGCTTTACATCTTATCACCACTTGCTTTGAAATGTTAAAGTGAAGGTCTTTTATTTGCTTATTCCAGTAAAAGAACTTGTTATTTGTTCGTTATTTTATCGTTAATTTGTGCCCTCAGAGTTGATTGTTGTTGTTGCAGTTCTCGCGTTCCATTTTACTACGGAAAGAGGGATGTGGTAGCTTCTGGGGGTATGGAATCCCTGAGTACTCAAGGGTAGAAATTTGACACAATTTAAATTCACAAGACGGCACAGAAAAATATGAACTTCAAAGTTTTAATATTTAAGAAAAGTGGAAAGATCTGGAGAACGCTAAATTATGAAAGAATAATTTATTGTAATAAGTTTCTTCTTTCAATTTTTCGCACCTTCATAAAATTTAATTATATATCCTAAGTTTATTATCTCCTAAGTAAGATAAATGAACAACTTAGAACATATTAAAATATTTCCAAGATAGTTACAGATTAAAGTTCAGATTTGATCCATCATGGTTTTCTCTTCCACTACAAAAGAAACATTGACAAATTGAGTAAATCTCTGAAACCGAAATATTGCACAACAAATAATAAATACATCTGAAAATCCTCATAAAAAATTCGTGAACTGGAAACTTTTCTCCTTCAATACCAACTAAATAATGTTTCCTTCTTTCTACATCTTATACATGTTTATAACGTGACTCGTTCCAATCTAATATACTTTTCCGAATCATATAAGATTCACAGCACGAGGCCCCTCTATTATTATTAGTTAATAATAGCTAGGAAAAGAATACTTGCATCTCATTTTTCTCCCTAGACCATATAGACAAAAAAACAAAACAGAAAATCACTCCCCCCCCTCGAATATAACAAAAAGATATAAAAGGGTCTCGATAATATCTTTTCTTCTCCCTGCCGTCTGATGGGAAGTTAGGATTTTTGTTCGTGTTTTCTACTAACAAAAAAGATGAGCTAAAAGACCCTAGCGGCATATCTTTTCGACAGTCGGGCTTTTACCTTTCCCGTTATCCCTCCTCTCCAACTATTCCAAAAAATAAAAAGAAACAAGTTTTTCAAATGATATCGAAAATATGAATTTTTGAGTAGTTAAGAAATATGGATTAATTTATCGATCCATTTGATTTTGATTAGCAAAAAACAATTATTAATTCGGTTGATACAAATATTTTATAACTACCAAATTTAAAATTAATCTCGATGTAATTATCATTTCTCTGTTCTAAGATAAAAACAAGTAAAATAAAAAAAAAAACGAATCCTACTTAAGTCAACAAAGAAAATTTTTATTTTAGCTACTTTTTATTAAATAATTACAATTAATATAAATAGTTTATCAAAAAATTATTAATTTTTACAAGAATTGGACTTGAATTTTTCCCCTTTATGGGAAAATTACTGAGGTCCTCAATTTCTACCGATTGGGCTTGTTAACTTCAATTTTCCTTACAAACTACTAAAACTCTTTATAAAAAATATCAAAAATTAATTAAATTTAATGAATGAATTGATACTTGGAAAAAACTGTATTAACATCGAGTTTAATTCACTACAAGTTTTAAAAAAATATGTTTGAACTGGATTGGATGGCTAAAAAGTATTGGAAAATTGGAACAAGATACAAAAAAAAGTGAGTGTGAAATAATAGTAGAAATTGATAAAGAATGTTTTACTTACAGGATAAAGCTACAGCTTCTCATATATAGTTTAAAATCTTAACCCCGTATAGTCTTCGATATGATAAGAAAAGATTTTAACTATCAAAAACAAAGGAACTTGGAGAAAGAAATGGCCGAGATAAATCGTAACACATTTCAACTATAAGCACCAAGAAAAAATACTGGATGAGACAAATATGATAAAAAAATATTTTGACTGTTTTTAAAATGTCATTTGTATTAAAATGATCTCCGTTTAAGATACGTTATTTGTATCTCCGCATACGTTAAGATTATCATTCCTAGCTGTTAATATTTTACACAGATTAAAAGTGAGTTTGATCTTCGTAATTTAATACTTTCCGAACATCAGTAAAAAGTATCAAACTATCTTCTATCGTAAATTATTTCAGTAAAAATGGCGAAGAAATGGAGTCTGAGCCATAATTTTGATTTTTTTAAGCTTATTTTAAATTAATAATTATTTATCATGCATTTGTATTATACTGATTTCTTAGAACTTCCAAAGTCATCCAAGTAGTTTTACAACGGTGATCACAGAATTTCAAATTAATCTATCGAATGATTGAGAAAGAAATATATGCTTTTCTGTATCAACGATTTAAAAAAAAGTCAAAATACTGATTTTGAAAATGTTAAGTTACAAGAAAAAAACAATAAAATGAAACAAAAAATACAATGAATATAGAAAAATAAACATTAAGATTCAACAAAATATCTACTTTTGCATCACCCTTTTTAAAGTTCCAAAATTGACTACTAGAACAAAAATATCTAAGGAACAACTAAACAAACCCTTATTAAGTGTCACTATTCATTTTTTTATCGTTTGGTATCCAAGAAGCGATAATATCACTTAATTTTTCTTAATTGTAGGTAATTAAAACTATAATCACTGAACTTTTTTGCTTTCATGCATATTCTAGAGTAACATTCACTTGCATTAGATGTAAATAATACCTGTCTGTTGTTGTTGTTGTTGTGTCAAATGGCACTTGTCATGGACAAGCCCGCCGCTGAGCCCAGCAGCAGATTTAAGCCGGATGAAGCGTCTCTTGTACTTGAGTAGCGCCAACTAGGGTCAAGAGTACGACTTTGCTACACACTCACCACATTCGCTTGCACAACCCCTTTTTACAGAGGGGCACAGTCACGCATCTCACAGATAGCACACAGAATAACAACCATGCCCGAACCAGGACCTCCAGAACACGAGGAAGACGCGCTACCTCTGGGCCAGCAAGTCGTCATACCTGTCTGTAATTTAATTAGATATAATCAAAATTTATGCGTAATTTCACTGCGCATAAATAATATTTCTATGGAATTCATTGCATTTAAGTAATATTTGTGAAGGATTTCATTCATGTAAGACTCGTTCATGATTTTACAACTGATTAATGATATTGGTAATTGATTTTATCACATTTCAATAATACTTGTATCTGATTTTATATATAAATAATATTTTCATATAATTTTATTGCATATAATTTAAATGGCATTTCTTTACGTAAATACTTGTATTTGATTCCATTACATATGCGTAATGCTTGTATGGGATTTCATTATGTTTATACTTGTATGGGATTTCATTATGTAAATACTTGAATGGGATTTCATTATGTAAATACTTGAATGGGATTTCATTATGTAAATACTTGTATGGGATTTCATTATTTAAATACTTGCATGTGATTTCATTATATTTGCTTTATGCTTGCATGTGATTTCATTATATATGCTTAATGCTTGTATTGGCTTTCATTACAAATAAGTAATACTTGTATGTGATTTTATAACATATAAGTAATACTTTTATATAATTTCATCGTGTATAAGTAATACTTTTATATAATTTCATCGTATATAAGTAATACTTTTATATAATTTCATAGTGTATAAGTAATACTTGTATGGGATTTCATTACATATGAGTAATCGCATCATCTTCGGCTTATCGAAGTACTGATTCAGCTTTCCATCTAATAAATTTCTTTTGGTACTAAAGATCATTGAAATAAGAGATTTCTTTTTTTTTCCGAATGACAAAAGTATTCTATCGTCAAATGTTTTCTTCCAAATCCGGACGATGTCGGTGTAGAAAAATAAGAAGTCATCCCCTTCGAAAGTATCGACGATGGATTACGTTGGCGAGTTCTCTTCATTTCTTCCGCCATCAGAGTAAGAGTTTGGATTTTGCTGAGTTGCCTTCTCAGGGATGAGATGACCAAAAAGTCCCCAGAGGAAGAGGGGGTGATTGATGGATTCTCTGCTCCTTCCTCCCTTTTATCTTCATCTCGGGAAAGGACCGAATGCGTTAGAGCAGAGTTAACACAACAGGAAAGAATAAGGATCGTTTTGTTACAGAAGAACATAAGAAAACGAAAGGTGTCGTAGGTTTTTTTTCTCATTTCTATCCTAGAAAAAAATAACAGAATTCGTCTTTTTTTTTTTTTTTTTTTTTTTTTTTTTTTTTTTTGCTCTTTCTGATAATATTAGGATTTTCTTCCTGCTATAAGAATTTTTAGATTCGGTAGCAAACGTTGCGGAATAATTTAATATTGTAACGTTTTACCCCTTTTTTCTCACAGGTAACTGGTATTTCAGCCTGATGATTCATTCGTATTCCCTTATATAGTTTAGTGCCTACGGACAGCTAGATATGGATCCTTTTCACCCATGGAGTTTTCAAATAGATCCGCCATATCTTCAAGGAAGAAGAAAGATAAGACGTCAAGTTACTAAAATCATTTTCCCTCATGAAAATACTCCTCAAATCATGAAGGAACTATCAATCTTCAAATACCGTTGTCTTTAAGTTCAAACCCAGGTGGACTTCATCCAATGTTAGCTGTGGGTGTGAATTGACTAGCTAAAACTAACTAGCTACGAAGATGGATTCTTAACACACCCTACCACGATTGAGTTAAGACTATGAGGAAGTATTGCTGAGCAGCTTTTATGAAATACGGAACTGAAGCTCACCTATAGATTTCCAACTTCCAGCGTTTTTTAATGAAGAGTGTATGTCTGAAACTGGGAGACTACTATAAATATTTTAAAATGCCAAACTGGCCAGATTTCTATAAATTGTCACATTCCTATCAATCCACAGCATTCACACCATTTTTATCCATCAATTTTTTTTATCTGGTTCCATTTTTATCATCTTTTAGCATACAAAAAAATCTATAATTACATTTTCATTCGCTATAAAAAAAGGATTTTTAAATATAGAAAAAGGTTATTTCGAAATTAAAAAAATACTTTATTCGCTTTAGGATAAACTTTATGATATCTAATTCAAGAACAAGGTTCATAGAATCCTGAGCAGGTATTGTAAAAGAAGAATGAGCGCTCATACTTTTGGAACTACGAAAAAATTAACAAAAATTGCTGGCTCAATTCGCACTAAATTGCTTCACTTATTCTATTATTCATTGAGATGAAAGATAATTCCGCATTTCAGAAAAATTATTCGTTAACAAGATTATTATTTCACATTTCATCATGAAGAATTGCTCTTGACAAAATTATATAATGTATGGTATGTGAATATTCGGTATTCGCTTTCACGAGTGTCTTTTGAATATCGTTATTACAAAACTGTAATTTTGCTTTTCAACAATAATATAGTCATCTTTAAAAAGTCCGTTTACGATCAGCTCTGTAGCGTATTGAGCGTGTGCCGCATCAATAATCTGAGCGGCGGAATTGGCAATTTTGGCGAACAAAATGGATATTGCTGGAAACTTCAAGAATTTTATCGATTATCCCAATGGAAATTGATATGCGTCCTAATTGGTTCAGAAAGTCTCTCAGGAGTTATAAAAGGCCGCAGGTCTCAAGCTGAACCAGTTGAACCAGAAGCGGCACTGGAGTAGAAGACAAGTAGCGAGCCTTCGAGAGGATAGCAAAGGAACGTTGTGTGGGGAGTAGCCAGTCGGTGGGTAAGGAGTCGGCAGCTAAAGCGAGGGGACAATGAGAACTTCAATCGTTTGGAGAGACTGTTAAGTGAGCCCCCAAGAGTCATTTCTATTGCTGGATTCTTTTAGGCATTTCGTGTGCTGTGGTCTATGGCTACTTCTAGCCAACTACCTAAGGTAGTGGGCTGCTGTCTATTCGTCTTGGCTTTACATATTTATCGTCTTTCTGTTAGTGTCTTCAGGGGAAATGAAAGTTTTTCTGGTTTTCTACTGAATCTTTCTTATTGTATTCACGCCATATACTTACTATAAACGAACCTGGTGATCCGTAATAAAATATTTTAAAAATAGTATGATAATCGCGATCAGTAACTAGCATTTTATATTAGATTTTTTAATGCTCTTAAAAGAAAAATGAGTGTGTACTTAAGATTTTAAAGTTGCCAAAATATGATATAATTTTTTAACAACATGCAAAGTAAAAACATTTAGAAATTTTTTTAATAAATTATAGTACCAACCTTCACATGACAAGACTGACATGTACGCAATCACAGAAAGATATATCTCAAAAAATATTTGCCTGAAAAAATTATTTTAAAAATAATAAGAAACCCTTATCAGTTTAGAAATCGACTGTTATTTTTAAACGGTTGATTTCTAAACTATTTTGTGTACAGAAAAATATGAATTAGAGAAATTATAATTTAAAAACTCTGAACTCTGATTTGAATTCTATTTAGTAATTCAATTGGATAGTTTTATCATTTTAACAGTTATAATCACATTGAAAAATTTTAGGATATTGCTGTCTGCTTTGTTATTATAATTTTCGAATTTTAATAAATTTAATAATAATAATGGTTTCTGTGCAGTAAATATACGTATTCGTATATGCCTGGTGCATGAGCATAAATACATGTCTAATCATAATTAGAAAATTTGTCAGGAATATGTATTGAAAAATGAGAATATGTCTCTTTCAATGATTATTAATTAATTAAATTTTAGTAAATTCATTGATAGATTGTGTCCATAGGATAGCTTCTGACATTATTCATATTAAAAATATTGTCTTCGGCAAATTTAGAATTTAAAAAATGTCTTTTTAACGATTCAAAAAGATATCGTGAAATTTTATACATAATTTTCATCAACCGTTTTCATAGTTGTAATAAAAATCAAACTATTTTATTTATTAAACTTAATTATGAGAATTATTTAATTATTAATTTATTTTAATTATGAAATATTAATCTAATGATTTTTCCTCCTTGAAAGCAGCAGAAGGAAGCTTTATTTAAAATTCGCATCGCTGGCATAAGAAAAGCAAAAGCCATAAAAAAAATTTAGAAAAGCATAAGAACAGTAGAAAGCAAACATTATTTTTAAAAATTTAGGTACTTTTCCGTTATTTGAGATCCACCAAAAAATCGCCAAATAATGTAGAATTTTGCCAAATTTCTCCGGAGATTTTTCACTGGTGCCCGGCTAACGGAAAAGTGTCAAAATTTAATCTTCAGCTCTTTATACGATAAAATTTTACTTTTTTCTCTTTATTTATAAAAGCAATATGAATCAAAATACATCCTAACACATTTAGATATTTTAACCCCATGTTTGGCGCAATTTAACCAGTTAAGGGCTCTTGCATCATTAAAACCCACAACTAAGCAACCAACATCAGACAGAACAACAGACTTAAGACCATTTAAGGAATTTTTTTAAAAATATTTATTGAATTAAATCTATGGTTTATCTAGTCATTTTATAAGAGTAATAAAAAAAATAAAGCTATCATAACTGATGGCATACAATTAGACTGAGTGCATAGTTCAATTAGTATGTAATTATAACGTCAGGTTCTTTTATTCTGTTACATGCGTTTACATGCTCTTTTACAACACAATCAACGTGACAAGCAGATGATAAGACTTAAGTATCTATAGCAATGCGAGATTTAAAGACAGCTCTCTGAGGCAATTTGAAATATCAATTATATATGATTGGATCAAATAAATTAATCAAAATCAAAATTCTCTGCTAATTCATTGGTGGCCAAATGTCACTGGTATTTTATTTAAATGAAGAACTAAAAAAAAAAATTCAAACCTTGAATAGCAATTAATTCTCCGATATATCGTTCCATCGCTATCCATACCACAATAAAATACAAATTAAGGATTAAACTGGAAAACAAAAATTAAATGCAGTGAATAATAGCTGAGATTAATTTGGTAAGAAACACTAGAATAGAAATGCAAAATAAGAATTAAGGTAAGTTATACAAGTATTTGATAGAACTTTCTATAGAAAATAAGGTGATTGAAGTCACCAGCATTAAACACTAAATACACTTATCACAAAAAGAAATTATTGTTAAAAATAATTCCCTCTTAAGAACAATGCGAAGATGCAAACATTATTGTCGATGAAAAAGCGTATTAAATATTAGAAACACAAGCTACAAATTCACAGTGAAATAATTATATTTAATCCTATAATCTTGGTTAACAGCAAAGCTTTAGAACACACGACAAAGAGAGAAAAGATGCTTTCTCAAGCTTAGCCAACCAACGCAGCTAGCTGTCCGAACTGATCTGAGCCTCCTCCTTAAGCCGCGTCCATAAACAGCGTTTCATTAAAGTGGCGGGAAAACCTCGGAAAGTGCTTATTCTTTCCTTTCAGCTGTGGAATTTTCCAACATTCTTTAAGAACAAATCTTTATTTCTTAGCTTCTACAGCACAGTTTAGCGTGTAGTAAAAACCATTAGAGACCTCATTACGTCATCATCACACCTACATCGCCAAATTAGACCTAAGGATGGTATTTTCTTTCTGACGCGTGATTCCATTGCAATTAATTTTATACAATTAAACTATTTACTAATACTTGCCATAATTACACAACAATTCATAAAGATTTACAATATTTACATATAATTTACACTAGATTCATAATATTATAAAAAGACGAATGACAAAACTCTTTAGTATTTGATTTTTAGGGCAAGAGTAAAAAAAAAATTTTTTTAATCTGTTTCGTCTAGACGCAAACTAATTGTTTTGATTTTATTTTTGTATGCATGATTGGACTGCAATTAAACGTAGTGTTGCTAACTTCCAAGAATCAGCGTGATAAAATCTACATATATTCATTTACATTATCGTTAAAAAAGAACGGTACAATTTCTGCAATACTTTTCTTACTTAAAGCTGCACATCTTCAGCAGGAGAAACAACATGTGATTCTAAGTATAGATTAAATGGAAGCACTCTTCTCAAATTTCAAGCTTTCAAACTACAGCAATACCATAAAAAACATGATATTTTATAGTTCTATACTTTGGGAAAAGAAGGGAAATTTAAACCACCATCTTCAGATTTCCATGAGAAAATTTGTTTTAGAATACTCGTTCGAGAAACAACATTAGTTCCATTACAGAAGAAAAAATGAAATATAAAATTCAAAGCAACTGGAAAATGTAGTTATATGATACCCCCAAATACCATATTTTTGAAAAAAGTACTCTAAAAATCTATCAAATATCAAAATTTTTTAAAGCAGATTAATTTTTGGTAACATAGAATAATCTAAAATATTCAATAATTAAAAATAATCGAAAAGGCAGATGTCATTATTTAAACACTATAAATAAAACCTAGCAATAATATTGTTCCCATCGCAAAGTATACTGCAACAATTCTAATTGAATCACTCTATTCTGCTGTTTATTCTCAACACGTTGATGTAAATCCTTTTCGACAATAAATAGTATATTGGATAATTCCGATAAAAAGAAGTTCAGTTTTAAATTCCAATGAGTGTAAAGAATATTTAGTGCCAAAGACTCCATCCCAATTTCATTAACATCAACTTTCCATTAGTTCATAACTCAGATCACTAAGCACGTTTATTCTGCCATGATTTATTTAAAATCCATTATATGATAAATTTGTGACTTTCTCTCTAATCATTCTTTAACCCCTTAACCGGTTTGCCCGTACGCCGCACGTGCATCGATTTATCGAATTTTGATAGTTGTAAACAAAAAATAAACCATTCATAACAATTATAGTTCAATAGTAAAATGACTTCGGATACGCAGATTAGCCAAATACTCCATGGATTTCCATTTGAATCAAGATAAGAAAATACTCTTAAAATAGAAGGTGTCATCTTATTAGATAGTAAGGAAAATAAACCATTTAAGGGATTAAAGGGTGCTACAATATTAATAACTAATTTTATTTAAAAATTTAAAAATTTAATTAATTATTTGTGCATTATTTCATAATTTCTATACTTAAAAATTTATATCTAACAAAAATTTAAAGATAAATTTTGTTATTCAATATAAAGAAATATAAGTGACAAAAATCTTTGTATAATTCATCAAAGAAGATATGCTACAAAATGATTATCATTTAGGAGATTAATTTATTTACCAGGCAAAGGAAATTTCTATTCAATAAAACATCTTTTCATCATTAATATCAAATTTATTATATTTCATTTCGAAAACCAAATACCTTATTCCAACCTTGATTATATTGATGAAAAACCTACTCATTCGAAAAACAAATAAATAAGTATAAATAAATCCTTACAATAAAACAACCCAATAATACAGCCTTAATAAAAGGAAGTAAAAGAAATAAGAAAAAAATCCGATATCACACAAAAGTCGATCATCCATCTTATTTGCAAACTTCCGATATTTCAAAGAAGCTGAATCCTAATCGCAACTGCATGTAAAAAATTTTTAAAAAATCCGGCAAGAAAAAAAAGAAACGGCGGAAGTGACTGTGATTTACGTCCGGATCTTATTACAGGCATAAAAGGAACCGTAAATTTCTTCCTCTGCCCTGACGTCTCTTAATGATTTCTCGGCGAATGGAAAACATTTATGGTTCTAAGTTGTAAATGTGGGCTGACAGTTAAAATCTCAACCCTTGTGTTGCGCCTTAATTTAGGTGGAAGCCAGCATCGAACGGGGAATCGCAGACAGGAAAGAAAATCAGGGAGGTACCGTAAAAATCTGTCTTATGGATCGTAAAAAATTAAACTTCCGGAGTCAGGGAGGGATGTTTGTTTATTTTATTACAAATGCTGCCGGAATGAAATTCGATTAGGAGAAGGTAATTGGTTCGCGAGTTAAAAAAAAGGGACGGATATTTATTTTCGAGAGAGTCCAGAGCGAGTCGAGTCGCAAAATAATTAATGCCTTCGACGAATAAATTCTCATGTATAACACATGATTTGCAGAGTAAACATTTTGCTTCCATTGGGGATGTTTTCGTGCTCTTAGAATTAATACTTTGCTTTAAGTAAGCTCCTCTTGAAAAATTATTTTATTTCTGATGATTTCATTTATCGATTCATTTTCTCTTGCAGCTCATGGCTCATAATAGGAAAACATTGTACATATTTTACTCCTAGCTGGCCATAGATTAATCCAAACAAACATAAATTGGATTTAACGATACACTTTCTGCACAGTAACTCTCTTGGATCGTAAACGAAAAACTTGTACATCAATTATTCCTAGATTACCGCAGGAAAATTTAAATTTCATCAAATACTAAATTTGCTGCTTAGTAACTGTTTTAGCTCATAGTCAAAAAATTGTGTGTTAATTATTCCTCATTGTTTATAGATTATCCGTAATTTTTTTTATTTTATTTAATACCAAATGTGTTGCATAGTAATTATCTTAGCTCACAGTAGAAAAAATTGTATATCAATTATTCCTGATTGGTCATAGATTATCCCTGAAATTGTTTTAATTTTATTGGATACTAAATGTGCTGCGTAGTAAATATCTTAGCTCACAGTAGAAACAATTGTATATCAGTTATTCTTAATTGGTCATAGATTGCCCCAGAAAATTTTTAATTTTATTGAATACTAAATTTGCGTCGCAATAACTGTCTTAGTTCACAATCTAAAATCTGCACATCAATTATTCCTAATTGGTCATGGATTACTCCAGAAATTTTTTTTAATTTGAATAAATAATAAATTTGCTGCATAATAGCTCTCTTGGCTCATAATCGAAAAAAAAGATATATCAACTATTCCTAACTGGCCATATATTACCCTTAAAAAATTTAAATTTGATTAAATAATAAATTTGCTGTATAGTAACCGTCATTGTTCCATAATCGAAAGATAATTGTGCATAAATTATTCCCTGCTGGCCATAGATTACCCCAGACACATTTTCATTTGATTAAACTATAATAATTATGAAATTTAACACCCATCTTTATGGACAAGTTTGTTTCCGATGATTGTTGATTAAGAAAGATATCAATTAAATATTTTCTATGTAGTTTAGTCTGAAAGTAATTTAATATCACATGATTCCTCAATAAAGTATTTCCAAATTTTTTTATTTTAACAAGACTTCAACTATTTTTGAAACTTCTTGATGTTATTTTCAGCGTGTATGTAATTAATTTATAATTATTTCATAAGAAATTTGAACTTATATTTAAAACAGAAAATTATTAAATTTCACCAATCATGCAATATACTTTTGAACCGAATCATAGTAAAAAGGATCTAAGAATAGAAGAGAGAATCATTCGGTATTCGTTCTATTAGAGTTATTCTTATGAATGAAAACACTTCAAGATTTATGTAAAGATCTCAGAGAACTTTTTAATAAAAATTTCCCTAAACAAATTTTTAAAAAAAATAATTCCATGTATTAAAAAAAGAATGTGAGATATTCAATTTTAAAAATTGGTATCCTACTTTTATATATTTTATTATAATACAAAATAAACCAATAATGTTTAAAAATTGATTAACGATGTAATAAAAATGGAGAATATTTCATCTTAATTATTTCTGGAATTAAAAACATTATCGCAATTTTTAAAGAGAATCTTACTTTTTAAAAATTATTAAAAGCTTTCCCCAAACAAAAGGCAATTCAAATCGAGAAAATAAACAGAATCTTCATACCTTGATCGTCAATAATAGAAGAATCAATCCGGGATAAAAAATAGCTGTAGAAATGATGAGTTTATAACGATAATGCAAATATTGTTTTAATATACACTATAACATTTTAGATACTTATTATTAACTTTAATTCAAATAAGACAAAAGAATCAATAGCGCTTAAATTGGAGTCTTTAAAACATACTTTGTAATACAAAAATTGTCTAAAAATGTCCCTACGCAAAAGCATTTTTAAATATATGGAAAATATAGATAAATATCAATTCATTTCTATTGATAATATATCTAAGATAATTAGATGTCTAATTTTAATATGCATCAGAAATTGGTGAAATTTCTGGTGTTTGACACAGGGGACTATTTATTTGGTGCTACCGATTATTTTCAATTAGATGTTAAAAATGCAGTTTATAAGTACAGTTCACTTAAATATATAAATTTTGATTGCTCAAAGTGATATTAAAATAACTAACAAATCATATAAAAATAACTAAGGATTAACACACACACATCCTCCCTACCCAACTTCAAGAATAAAGCTGTGATTCTTTTGGGATCATTTTTTGGGACATTCGTGCGCCATGCAGTTATGTGTTTATATTTGTAATAAGAAATTATAAGTACATTCATTGTTTCAAAAAATTGATTGTAATTGTCTAAAATTGCTGAAACTGCTATTATTAATTTGTTGTTGTTATTTATGTCACTTTCCAATGGACAAGCTCTCCCTACTGATACAGCGGCAGATTAAAGCCGAAAGGAGCGTCTCTTGTTTTTGTAGTAGCGCCAACTAGGGCCAAGTGTACGACTTAGCTACACACACACCACATTTATTTGCACAGCCCTTTTTACAGGGGAGCACAGTCACACATCTCACAGATTGCGCACAGAAGGACAACCATGCCCGAACCGGGACTCGAACCCGGCACCCCCAGAGCATGAGGAAGACGTGCTACCTCTGTGCCAGAAAGCCAATTTTTATTAATTTTTGACAAATAAGGAAAAAATCAAATTATCAATTTTTAAAATTAAAATTATCAATTATCAGGGAAATTTATAAGTAAATATTAGACAGAATTTTAAAATCCAAAATACAAAATTATAAGATAAAATCAATCAATTATAGCAATAATAATTGAGTCATTTAAGACATCTGGGAACACGCAATGGCAATGGTTAACGATTCAAGGGAATTTACTTCTGAAAAGTTCACCTGCAACTGACCCTACATGACTAAAAAAACATTCATTCTGAGAGACTTTGGCCTTTATTTATTTTCCTTCTTCAAGTCAACGGTAATGATAAATGCTTTTGTTTAACTTAGAGTGGCGTATTGCTATCAGAAGGAATACGATATATTCCTTGCTTAAAGATATGTCTCGTCAATATATGGCAATGGTAGTGAATGCCACTTGAGAGAAAACATCAGATTGAAAAAGTTTAGATAGATCGGAATCAACTTTTCTCTCTCCGAAGCTCCTGATCAAGTACAGTTTTCATTATGTACCCATGTGGGGCTATGATTGCAAAATACTTTGTGCTTTATGAAAAAGGATATTAACTTGTATAAAAAGAATATAGAATTATCGTTGTTGTTATTTCTTATGGCACTTACCATGGAGAAACTCGCTGAGGTAGTCAGTGATTAAAGCCTAATCAGCGCCTCTTGTTTTGTAGTAGCGACAACTAGGGCCAAGAGTAAGACTTTTGCTACTCACTCATCACATTCGCTTGCACGGGCGGGGGGCATATTCATATACCTTACACATAGAACACATAACATAACGCCATCCTGTGCCCCCGGTGCCTATATCACTGTTATCTAACCAGTTGGATGAGCACAAGATGAGATAAAGAGAAAGGAAAAAAAGAAGAAGAAAAGGAAAAATCTGCACATTTGAGGGACTTTTTAAGTTATAATTTCGGTTGATTATCACAAGGGGAATTCTGGTCTCAACTATTGTCGGTCTTGAAGAGATCTTGGTATTTATGAATATGTTTTACTATGGAGTTTATTTTGCCGCGTGAAAGGGTATTTGATGCAGTTCTCCTGTCCCATTCTTCTTCCAGACTTCTTTCTGGCTTTCTCGTGTGCCATGAGAGAGTGAGTAGGCATTCTGTGGCATAGCGAATTGGAGATCCAATTTTCCCACAGCTACAGTAAGGAGAATTGGCGAGATGGAATTAGTGTAGGTATGTCGGGAACGGGCCATGTCCAGTGAAGAAAAGGACGTCCGCTCTGTTCCAGTTGGCAGCGTAGAGAGAAACTTTCGGTATTATATTAAATGTGGAACGGCCTGTTTCGCCTTCTTCCCATTCCTTTTGCCATCTTGTCATCATCTCGGTTTGGAGTTCTTCAGATGAGATCTCGGAAGCTTCGTTAAATTCCGATCTTCATTCGCACTAGCCGCTGTTATGGCTAGTTTGTCCGCCGCTTCATTCCCGTCATAGCCTACATGCGCCTTGATCCATGAAACACTGATAGTACACAGAATAACAGCCATGTCCGAAACAGGAATCGAACCCGAGATGCCCAGATCACGAGGAAGAAGTGCCACCCCTATGCGCCAGGAAGGTGGCTGAATACAGAATAGATGTTAAGTGCATGAAACGAAATATAAAATATGTGAAGATTCCAGGAAGAAATATGAATATCAAAGAATTTTTTCTTCCCGTTTTTTTTAACCAAATTATCCATGAAAATAATGGATATCTGAAAAACCCTTTACCGAAAAGAAGCACGTGTCTCAAAGAAAAACTTTCCTATGAGAAAAACAACACGATAGGATCTTTTTACAGAGACAGAACTCGTACCATTCCAATCTTATCCGAAATGAAAGCTATACATCTAAAATCATAACATCCGAAACAATTCTTAGAAGGATTTCTCATAACCCTGTCTTGCTTTCTCACTCCAATTTTTCCATTCCTCTTCGAGCAAAACGTAACATCCCAACACTGCAATAGAGACGTTAAGAAACGTTTTAGACAATTTAAAAAAACATCTCCGATATAACTCAAAGTAAAATGCTCTGTCGTAAGTGCCGAGGGAAAAAACATTCTGTATCGGTGTGTTAAAATTTCAATGGCTGTGTTTCACGCGGCCCATCTGAGAAAATCGTACATTTTATGTCGAGTTGTTATGGAACCGCAAGAAGTTTAAATCGCTTTGTGCGGCAGTTATTGGAAAGATATTTCAGCCCGAATTTGTTTCCTTTTCTGTTGGGAGGTTGAACCACTGTTTAATGTATCGTGCTTCCATCTGCGACAGATTTATGTTTTGCATTCGAATTCTTTTCCCAACGGATGGATATCAATTTTTTTATTAATCGAATTTCGATACAAATAGAATATAAGCGCGAATTCTCTACAAAAATTCATATTTATCAGCAATAAAAAGTTGTGATCCATCCTGGATAAGGTCCATGATTACAAGATTTTTGCTTTAACATGTTAGGAAAACAACAAATATTATTTTTGTATGCACGTATCAAAAGGTTTTCAGTAAATCGGCTGAATGTTGTTTACGTGCCTCTGACATTATTATATAAATTTTATTTTTTGAAAGTAGCAAATTCTACAATTAATTTTTTTTAAGCACGTGAGTTGTTTGAAAACAACTACACAGTTGTAGTGATTTGATGGAATTATCGAGCCGAATAAAATAGCCAGTAGACGCTGAAGTCTTGATCATTTACTTCTAAATCATGCAACCTATAGAAAGAATAATTATTTTAAACCGATTAAGAATAATTCGCGCTCCGCTAATAAACACATTGAATTAGCTCATTTTTGTTAAATTCATGTTTTGTTTTGGAATTAAAATCGATGCTAATCAAAAAAAAAAATCCAACATCAATTTAGATAATATTTATTAAAATAAAATAATAATAATAAAAAGTAGAAAATGAAATTTTTGAAATTAATTTTTCGATCTAATAAGCTCAGTAGAATAGAAAATTTTCTTAAGAAACAGAGACTCTCGGCAAATTGCAAATTCCATTTATGGGTATATGGTGCACATTCAATCCATTTGGGTGAAACATGCTTCCGTTAATAAAATATAGAAGTTTTTATAGAGATAAGGAAACATCTGGACGTGTTATCCGAACACATTTCCGAATGAAAAACAATGATAAGCTTTCCATAGCGTCAAAATAAAACTCTTGCCTAACTAAACTAAACTTCAATAACATTTTTCTTATTGTTTTACAAATAACAAACAATACTGACTTCAAAGTTAAATGGTATTATTTTCATAAACTAATTGCACAGGGGAATCGCAAATTCATTCATTTTATTTATTTATTTTTTTTGTGATAAAATATATTTGGAAAAAAATTGAAAAAAAACAGTGTTTTTTTCCTACATTTTTTATTGCCATAAGATACAACAACAGCAAATGTTCATAATATTTTAGAAATACCATTTATAAATTTAAAATTAATGAAACGGATTAAGATCAATAGCTAAAAATACTTCATTATAAAACAAAAAAAATGAATATGAAAAAGAAGTTAGACTAAATAATGTACTAAAACTGTTCACAACAGAGTTCTAACTATAAACATCTGCCCAAGTTCCTAAGTTTTGTTTCATTTGCATATCAGGAAGAATTTCCATATTTCTCATTAAAAAATAGATACGTCGCAACCACCTCGTATAAAAATACATCAGGTGGAGGAGTTCCTGATGGCCCTAAATGACGTCATCGCCCCTTGTCCGTCGACCAAACTGCTACCTTGTTCCGCCGCCCACAGAAGAAAAGGTCCTCTCCCCGGGAACGAAGGAATTGCCATTCATTTATTCATTGGTAAGGAACTGAGTGATGTAAGTATTGATGAGATGCCGCCCACCCACCGAGGAAGATGCCGCAGGGGGTGGAGGAGGGGGTGTCTTTGTGCAGAGCAGAAGCTGTTATCGGGTTTCTTAGAAGTAGCCACCAGCGATTTGGGGAAGGGGATTCCGATGGATGCGGGTTTATCGGAGGTGAGCATCTTCTGGATAATTTCGAATTCGTAACAGTTCCAAAGAGTGTGTGAGTGAATAATGATTCATTTTATATTTCGTTCCAAAAGTGATCCTTCCTATATTTTCTGGTTTGTGTCTGCATTTGGTAAAAAGAAGTTTTTCGTACGCTCCCATTTTAAATTACTTGTCCAGTGAAGGGGCTTTCGTAGTCGACAGGATGGACTATAAATTTAAAAAATATGATATTAATTTTACACACATTTTCATGTATTGCAAATGAAAATTTTTCAAATGTTCGTCTTCCTCATTTAATGGCATATACGTCATACCTCGGTGACTTAGTGTCATGGTCCATCAAAGAATTCCCGTGTATGTATCGCCTCAATAGATGCAAAGAATTCTCGTGTATCTATTGAGGCCAAACGTCCTCCTGCTTGTGTGTTGCGGAAATTATAGGAGTGAGATGTCAGCTCAGCTATCCTCGTCTTCATCTGACCGCTGCTCACCATTACGAGGTCCATGCCAAAACAGACCTAGAACTACTTTAAAAGGGACAATGATTGAACTAAACGACACATACATCATTTATATAGTGTTTCACGAAAAATGAAACAAGAATATATTTCGTTAACCATTACAATTAAAATTATGCTTAAAATCAATGAATTTTATCAAATAAAATAATCAAATCTACAAAGATATTTTATATTCAATGAAAAACGGCTATAAAAAGTTACAAAATTTTATTTCTTTTTAATTACATATAGCGTAAAACTGTCAGTTAGAAAAATATTGTTCGTATTTTTATCTATAAGTACACAAAGTCTCGTGCTTCTATTAGCAAAATTTTCAGAGATATTAAAAGTCAAACTGATTGAAAGGGAAATGGATTGATTCAATTGATCAAATTGATTGAAATATTCTGTAATAAATGTTGCTTCTGATAAATCGCATCCGTACCTGTGACTACTGTTTGAAAGAATCTTTTAAAATAATTTTCAGAGATAACATTCATATAAAAGGCAAAAAAAAATAATAATAATAACCCATTTTTTGACATCCACATTAAGATACATTGTTTTTACAATACTAGGGTATATTCACTTGTGATTTAACCCTTTGACTACTGACCCGGCCCAACCGGCCAAATAAACTCTATCCTGGTAGGTCAGTTTCTATTTCAAACGACGAGAGCAGGATGTAAAGCGAGTAATCAACAGGGATATTCTAGCTTTACATTTTACTTCTTTCTTTTGAAATAGAAAGCGACAATCCAGGATAAAATTTGTGCTATATATTGGGTCGGGTCAGTAGTGAAAGGGTTAAAGACAGTATTAATGAGTTCGTCTCAGAGATAATCTACCAAAGGCAATTCATCCCTTAGTTTAGACATAATGTCAATCGAAATTAATGGAATATATTTGTAATTTTATCAATTATTATTTAATGTATTTTTGTACAAAATGGAACCACCAACGAGATTCTGGAAATGTCACACCACATATTCATAGAAAATCGACACTCATGATGATGCTCTCGTATATCGAATAAATTTTTCACTGTTCCAAAAGTAACCTTTCCGGGTATTAATGTGTGTGTGTTTTTCGATTTCTGAAACATCTATCTGCCTAAATTACTTGTTTCATTGAAGAAAAAGTTGATTTTACCTGAAATATGACCTAGCAGTAAAAGTCAATGAATTGACCGTTTACCTGTCCATGTAACTTTGTAAAAACCTATAGACTTCCCGAATGCTATATAGCTGTTGTTGTGTTTCACTTTTCAACGGAAGGAGGGATGCAGTAATTTCTAAATGCATGGTCCCCTGATCACCCGAAGGCGGAAGCCTGTCTTCTAGCTCACATACATCAGAAACCCTTGTTATGGGAAGGACTTCATTCATTCATCAGATCGTAATTTAGATCCAGAATAGAGAACAATAACATCTGACCCAGGATTCCCAGCAGTATTACTCTCGACATGGAGGACTTTGTGACCACAACAGATTTAACGAGCTCCAGCCTCACACACTCGGAGAATCTTCGGCCGTAGAGGTTCGAACTCGCAACCTAAGAAGTACGAGTCCAATGCTCTATCAGCCAGGTTATCCTTGCCTTTTATATGGATGTCAGTAATTAATTTGAATCATTCTCTACACTGCAAATCTTGGAATGTTGAGTTCTGAAATGACACTCTAACACTAGGAAAAATAAGCCACAAAGTCGACTTCTGTATCCTCTGTATAGCACGTTATCTTTTTTCCACCTCTATTCGGAAGTAAGTATTCAGTAAAATATTATCATTAAACAATCGTGTAAACATATTTCTAAAAAAGACGCCGGGAATTCACAAAACGACATTTGCGTTCTTCTATAATCAGAATAGAAAATACAATTACATATAAAGCATTAATGGGTAACATTTCCAAACGTTCTTTCTTACTGAAATAAGTAATTTTTTTACAAAGCGCATATTTTTTTTCTTTTTGTTATCCCGGTACATTGCTGCAATGTTTTATTTATTCCGTTTCTCTTCGCTTTTTTATAAAGTCAAAGTTACAACATAGACAAAGCAACGTGAACATGACACGAAATTGGAAATTTCTCTCACGTCGAGATGATTGGCTGATTTATTACTAGACTGGTATTCACATACGACATCTTTTATGTATTCAATAAATTTGCATTTGTGAAACAATTTCAAATAAATATGAGATTAGTTTATCTAAATTTTAAAGCATCTCTGCGAACACTGCAGATAGAAATGTAAAACTTTGTGTGTACTTGTATGAAAAATATAAGACATTAGATTAATAAATAAAATAATAACAGAGTAATTAGGTAACATAGATTAATAATTTAAGAGAAAAATTCTACTAATTAACACCGTTACATTATAGTGGGAGTATAAAAATACACTTATTTATTTTACATTTTCGATTCTCAATATT
>JAOUZG010001077.1:427347-441735 GCA_026289955.1 Argiope argentata | reverse complement strand
CTTTAAATAGAGTTTTATCTGTTTGTAATATAAATTGAAATCAACAGCCCAAACGGTAAAATGCTAAGATTTCAGTATTTTTCACGCGGAGGTGAAGAATGCGAGTCCAATTCTTGCGAAAATCAATAATGTTTTGAGGAATTATAAACATTAATTGAAATTATTTAATAAAAAGTAACTATAATAAAACTTTTTTGTTATGACAGCAGTGTTTTTCAGCTGATATGGGAGAAAGTTTCTATCTGAATTTCCTCTTCAAATTCCTGAATCAATAACTAAATAATTGAAGTTTAATCACTTCAATCTCAATTTAAAGATCACATTTTACGGGAATAGACTGAAAATTTAAAAAATTAGATAAAGGGCGCAATACTTCTATAATTGTATAAGTTATATAGCTTTTAAGATGTAAGGATTAAAATCATTTTGCCAAAGAAGCTATTAAGACGACCAAGGGCCTTTAAAGTGGCTTTTTGCAATTTCCACCTTAGCAATTTGAAATTTTGCAGGCATTAAGAGTGAAACTATGAGAGATGACATACAAAACTTTAAAGTATTATGTTAATTTATTTATGAGTTAAGGGGGTTAGTATAATATAATATAATATTAGCGATAAATAACGTTAATTAAAAATGTTCCAGGATCTCCAAATTTGTTCGAAAGCATTCCAATTATTATTATTACTTTCTATAATCCTCTTGAAACAAAAGTTGCGATTAATCTTGAAATTTAAGTAAAAAATATCGAAATTAGCCGATAATAACTCAAAACTTCTGAAACTTTTTTTAAAAAAATTCAGTTGTTTGGAGTTATTATATTCGTTAATTTTGATATTTCGTTCTCGAACTTTAAGTTTAATCCCAATTGTTGTTTCAAAATGGTTAGAGTAAGTAATAATAAAAATTGGAATTCTTTAGAACAAATCTGGACCTCATGGGACATTTTTCATTAACGTTATTTATCGCTAATATTATATTATATTAACCCATTAACCCCCTAACTTATAAATAAATTTATATAATGCTTTTAAATTGTGTGTGGCATTTCCTGTAGTGTTACTCTAAATTCCTGTAATTTTTTAATCACTAAGGTGAAATTTGCAAAAAGTAATTTTATAGGTACCTGGTCGCCTTAAGAGACTTCTTTACATAAAATATTTAAACATTTTAGCGAACATTAATCTTGGAGAACCAACTGGTCGCCAAAGGCGATTAGAAAGTAATATACTCCTCTCATATATGGAAACAGTGCCAGTAAACTGGATTCAATGGAGTCTCACTATTTTCCATGAGGGAATCTGGTCGCCAATCAATCAAGCGAGATTAACAATCCCCCGCATGCTGGGCATAGGTGGGAGGCATTCGATCATGAAGTCAGTGATTGAGTGCCGAATACCTATTTTCTTTTGTGACGCAGTACATCAAAGGGCCCTCTGATTATGAGGTTCACCGAGAATTTATCGACAGGTTTAGGAAAATGGAGGAGGGCCGAGTTTCAATATTTGTCAGTTTTGAACTCCGGGTGTTTTGAAAATGAAAATTTATACCTTGTTTTAGAGAAAGTGGAATTTTTACTTTCTAGTTTGGAAAAACGTTTTTGAAGGATGAGCCTTCCAGATAAAAATGGATTTCGACGAAGAAATAAATTCCACCTCAAAGCATTATAGTTAGAGCTAAAATATTCATTTCCGAAGTGTCCTTAAAAGAAAGCAGACGTTTACTTGAGAGTTAAGTATCTGTGATATATTGCTAAGATCACATGAAAACAAATATGAAACAAATTGGCCTAAGAAAAATAACTTTGAGTAAACATGAAAAACAATTCGAAAATGACTTAATTCGAGTTTTAATTTTTTTTTATAATTTTGACTGTATCATTTTTAATGCGTTCTCCTCATTAATCTTAAAAATCGCCTGCGGATAATCTATTGTTCGAACATTTTCCTAATAGAACAAGCAAAAGTAATCTTAGTGAAAGATCTTAATCTTTCACTCGGATTACGTTTGCTTTCATCTCTGTTCTATTAAGAACTATTTAATTCTTTTGGAATGAAAGGAAATCACAAGAGACTACGTCAGGTAAATAGGATTAAACCACATTCCCATGGCCTATTGTCTTTAAGGAACTGAACCATTGTAGGGTAAGTCATGGATAGACCCTCCGACCCCCCACGAAGGCACACGGATTAACCATAAAACTGAATATTTTACTTATTTTATTTAATATTTTACTTATTTTTCTTAGGTCAACACTGGCGGGAACTGTGGTCGAGTCTTAATGGCCATCACCGGTCGCGGTACAAACCTCCCTGTAGGAAGTACGTCCCGTCATTGATGGGAGGTTTTATTCCCACCTATTTGCGTACTCTCCAACCACAATACCAGAAGCCTCTCATCCTCATTACGAAGTGCTCCTTTGGAGGATACTGACCCTTTGTAAAGTCATTCTCGTCTGTGAAAGTTGGTCGGGAGTTTTTCGCAAACTGTCGATAAAAGGAATAGACATCAAAGAATTCCCAATAACCAAAAATGAGGGGAAAGAGGGCAAAATGTGCCAAACTCAAAGCACGCCAGGGTGATTGGAACAAATTTTTAGTCTTCCATGGTGTCTCTAATCACTGACTAGTTAATAAAGGGGGAAGCACTCTCAGTTATCCCACATTTTAGTTCATCTATATAGACATATCTTTTAAAATCTTTTCCTGCCAAATACGCTCACCCCTTTCGATAATCATCTTGCTACTGTAACCATAAATTACCCTGCCTAATTATCCCCCATTCCAAATACAGCAATGAAAATTTGCCTGCTTTTGATATCCAATGATGCTCTCTGAATATTGCATTGGTAATCGGTTTCGGAATGTCCCCACTTTATGGATAACACGGGGAGCATTACTTCAAGTTTGTTCTGGATGTACATTGTAAAACCCTTTTGTTAAATTTATTTATTTTATTGTACCGTGCATACATTCATTGAACCAATACATTCTTTCTTGTGAGTGCCTAATATCAATTACAATTCTATGTATTACACAACTCTTTAATTCTCAACTTCAAGAACGGGCTTAGATTCTTATATTAAGCCTACTGAATAGCTTCATCTATCTTTCTCTATGTCACAATCTCCACCCCCCTGGTTGGCTTCTCAAACGAGGATGAGAGGCTTTCCGCATGATGTTTGAATCTCGCCACCTTGGAGGGTATATTTATACGTGGGGTAGGCTCCTCCCTCGCAATTTCTATGGCAAAGATTGTAAAGTGACCGGTTATGGCTCTTAGGACTCAACCAGAGCTCTCGCCAGTATTGCTGTAGCAGCGATATAGTCATTCAATTTTATTGTTTAAATTCATGTGCCTAATTGGAGTGTCGGAGAGTGGTATGTCTTTTCCTGTCTCACAATTTTCAAATTTTTTTGGAATAATTTATTTTATCATGCTCTGAAATACGCACCTCATGGTCTGAAAAACGTTTATAACTATAAGTATCTGACTAGCCATATTTAAGTTTTTGCATTCTTGTATGCTACAGTGACAGCTTCATATAAGTGACAAGTAGGAGTGTATCACACGAAGTTCCCACGGGAAAGCAACCGAAGATAGCTGAGTAATTTGTAAAATGCGAAGAATGCAGACACCTGGTATTTAAATTTGAGTACCGCGGCCAAGCTAAAGTGTCTGGGTGACTTATGAGGTTTTCACTGAACTGAACATGTGTTTGGAACAGACATCGAAGGAAAAAACCAGATGTGTCCCTGTCAATAGATAAAAAACGCCCGTCCTTCAAGCCGGCACAATGGGGACTAACAGCAGAGGACCTTCCATTCATCTTGAAAAAAGGCAGCAGACAAGACAGAGCCAAGACGTCTCTTTGCTAATTGCTGCTTTCCCTTCTCTTGTGATTGGAAAGATAACTTAGGTCAGATGATCCAATAGAAGTTAGGAATTATCCTGATTGGTTATTTGCCACCAAGGGCAGGCCTATGAGACCGAGATAAAAAAAAAGGAACTGAATGGAGGAGCGAGAGAAGGAAGCAAACAGAGAGAGCCGACTGACGAAGCAAAAGCTAGTGATTGGAGCTGGAATTCAGCTTAGAATTCTGTCTCAGGAAAGAATTTGGAGTGTACGTAGGTAGCCATGCCTTGTAGCTGAGCCCACGTGTAGTTCATCGGAACTTTGAACAATTTATTGTCTTGACTGAAGTGTGAAAGCTCCTACGAGCTTTTCGGAGACCTCCAATTAGTGGAACAGCTGACTTCCGAGTTGCTCTTCGAGCCAGTTCATCACTTTACGTGTTAAGAAAACCCATAAGGTTAATCGACGAGAAGAGAACCCCTACCTCGGGCTGAAACTTGTGGGAGTTTCCAGAACTCTATCCTATGTCTTCACCTCCGAGAGAGACTACTTTACTTATCTGAAGCACAACACCTTTCCCTAGCGGAACTCTAGCTGAATTGCCTTATCATTCTAATACTTAATCAAGAAGGTGTACATGTGGGAAATATATGTGTATTATAACTGTAAATAAATAGATTTTTATTTCTCAAAGACCTGAGTTTGTCTTCAGCCCAACTCACCAGTAGCCCCGGCCAAAACGCTACACTACTCTTTAAATAATAAAAATATTGACTATTTCAGAAAGTACTCACCATCACAATATATATCTTTCCCAATATTTTCCAATAATTTTCCTACATCAACAATGTGTTTTTAAGAATGAATTTTAAAAAATTTTATTCGAAAGAAAATCATAAATATATCAAATTGTGGGAAAAAACCGCATATGTTAAACTTGATATCAGAGACTAAATTTCGAAAACGTATAATCAAGTCAGGTTTTTGAAATACAATCAGTTCATGGGAAGAAGTTGCATGTAAAACGCGTCGTGAAAAGCATGTTCTGAAACCCTTTGCTCATACTGTAGGAAGTAAAACTAAGCGAAAATACAACACAGTTTCAAAAATTGTCATACGGCACGAGCAGTTCCTTTTTCGCTACACAAATTATGAGATTCCTCTTCTCCACAGCCTCTCCTCGTGAAGTTTCTAAATGGAAATTTAATTCAAGAAATAATAAAAAAATCTTAGCAAAATATTTCTATCTGCATTTATGATAAACCGAAAGCTAACTGGGGATTTATTTAGGTGTGAGAATATTCATATTTAGGCTGGAGAAATAAACCAATAGATCTATAAATACTTGTAGATTCAAACAATAATTCGTCATTGGTTGAACTAACGATTCGAGTATGCTTATCTTCATCAGACTGTGTGTCAAAATGATGGTGCCGAATCCCCCCAAAAGCCGTTTTGAAACATCAAAAATGTGGCAAAGACCAAACAAATCATTTAAGTTAATTTAAAAGAGATGCTAAAATACCAGCATCTCGCCTCAGGCTCAATAAGAAAAATTCCAATCTTCTCAACAAACTTGAGGATATTGATTTTTCAAGGAAATCGGTCAATGTATTTTGAAATAGCTCTCTGCATTCGGATAAAGACGCGCTTTTGAAAAATTATCACTCATCTGCGTTTTAAAAATAAAAATAAAGCCTCCAATAAGGAAGAAAAGATAATTTCATAAAATAACCGATATCCGAAACTTCGAATCCAATTGCTGTCTTGTCCTTCCCGTAATCACTCAATTCAATTTTATTACTCCCTCCTCCAATATAAGTTATGGGAGTGTACACAACCCCTACGCCACCCCTCTTCGAATGGTTCCAATTTAATGCCATACCGACAGGAGGATATTAATAAAACAAACGCCCGATCGATGAATGGATTATCATATATCCCTATCGCTGTAATTATGATGAATGCCTTTTATTGGTTTTTCCGGGGCGAGGATCGAAGCCTTTTTCAGAGCCAATGATACCCCCTGATTGGTCTTTTTGAAAAGCGGGCTATTAGAGGGGAAGGTGAAATATTTCTTGGGAGATGTAAGAATGTATTAATAGAATCCCTGGTCAGGAATAAATGAGGTTTTGTTCGAGAGATATCGATTGGGCATTCGTCTTTTGTGGCTTTTCATTTCGGAGGGGAGGAGCGGGCAAGGTAATTGAATGATTCTAATAAGACGGATCAGCGCCGCAGTGATATTTAACCGTGAGCCGCCGATGATGAATGGGCGAGAGATGTTTCAATTACTGGGCTTTTCTCCATTCCGCTCATCTTAAACTTGCCCGGCAAAAAAATTATCTCCATTTAACAACATTTTAAAAAAGTTTTCGGAAAGATAAACGATGTTATCTGAAGAGCAGAAAACAGCTTTTGACAGTTTATCTTAATTCTGTTAAGTTCTACCGTTTTTATATCCTTTCTTTTCCAAATCCATTTATTTTTCATTCATTTATGAATTCTTTTATTTCTTTTATCATTACACATTTTGCATAAATTCTAATCAATATTAACTTCCACTTTATAACTAAGAGGCCGGGATATACTGGTGGGTAGGTCGGAGGCTTTCCATCCTTTGGGCTGTGATCGAACCCGCCAGCCGAAGACTCTCCATGTGTGTGTGGTGGCTGGCACAGATAAAATTCATCGCAATCAAAAATTTCACCTAGTCAAGAGTAATACCACTGGGGGCACTGGGTCAGAGATGATCGTTCGCTGTTCCAGGTCTAAATTACCATCTGTGGGCGAATGGATGAGACATGAATGAAGTTTGCCCCGTAAAAAGGGTTTGTGACATGTGCGAGCTAGAAGTCAGACTTCTGCACTCGAGTACTTAGGGGTCCATACCCTCAGAAGTCACTGCAATCCTCCTTCCGTTGTAAAGAGGAGCCTAAGAACAACAAGAGCTTTGTATTCATATGCGGTATGTGCCCTTAATCTCAAAATATTCATTATAAAAATAATACAACACCTTAAGCTCCGTATTTTTTTAAATCCTGCTTAATTTTTTAACCCTTTCGCGACGGCGCGCCTGTGCCACTCTTCGCTATTTTTCGCAACAGAGTGACTGACTATACTCCGCCACGTTTCGCCACGTTTTCGCCGCCGTATCTAGATGACGTCAGCCTCTGTGGACGAAAAAGTGGCTGCCGTATATATACGGCGTCAGCCTCTGTGGACCAAAAAGTGGCTGCCGTATATATACGGCGTCAGCCGCTGTGGACGAAAAAGTGGCTGCCGTATATATACGGCGTCAGCCGCTGTGATGCATCAAGTGACTGCCGTATATATACGGCAACCGTCGCGAAAGGGTTAAAGTACACTATTTCAAATAAAACGCGTGCTCTTGTATGAAATGTTGACATAACATACTGAATTAGGATTTTTCTTCTGATGGTCCTATCTTTTTCAAATCCAGTTCTTTTTCAGTCGTTCTTTCTCATTTAGGATTTCTTTTATTCCTTTCATTTTCCATTAACTGTATTCTTATTCGCCTTATTCTTAGTAGCTGCAATTCCATGTGTGTTACTCTATCATATTCAAGGATGAATTCTTAGTTTACTAAAATATCATCTTTTTGATTTAAAAAGCTTTCTTTTAGCAATTTGAGCGAGAGAGGAAAGCATCTGTCTATAATTAGCTAATGTACAGAAATAAAAGCAAGAATTAAAGTAATGGTGCACTTTGTTGCACATCTTCGAAGGATAGATGCATTAACAATGAATCAGAAAGATTTAAGATGCCATTCAGATTGAAATAATAATGTAATTAAAAACTTTGAGTAATTTATAACGTCACTTAAAACTTTATCAAAATTATGAGAATTTTATTATTCACTACTGGTCAAAAGTTTTGTGTTTGAGAAATTTCACTTTTTCCCCTTAATAAACCCCAAAAAGGTAATATTTTCATTCATTTAAAATGATATTTTCTAAAATAAATAGGGTGTAAAGTTTCAAGCAGTTGCATCATCCATAGAGAAGCAATCGTCTGCAATTGCAATTCTGTTAGTTTATTATAAAATCGCTCAGGCTGCGAAAGATTTGATTCCGTTTGTCATGCTGGCGAAGTCATGCGTCAGTTCCACACATTTAAAAATCATGAACGAACAGTCCATTCCAGTCATGAACGAACTGTCATGTGTCGATTCCCACATTTTAAAATGAAGCGAACATTTTTAATTGAAAAACAATGCGTTCGCTACGCATTGTTTTTCAATTAAAAATGTTCGTTTCGAATCGTGATTTCAATGATAGGAGAGCTTATCGTAAAATTTCCAGGGGTGTTGTTTTCCATTCCTCTTTCAATACTTTCCAGAGTCAATCTATCGTGGTGGGTTTGCGTTTAGAAAGAGCTCTTTTTAACAGACCAAAGGCACAATAGTCCATAGGTGAAACGTCAGGGGACTTCGCAGGAATATTTTGGGAAGGTATATATGCATTACCTTCATCAGTCTTCATTTTTTTCTTCAAGGAATGCAGTGGGAATTCTCGAAGTATGACTTGTAGCTTTGTCTTGATGAAGTGTCACTCTTTGAAAGTCATTGGGATAAAGAAGTGGAGTCTCTTCTGTAAATAAAACCTTCTACTGATAGTATGACGAGTTGATTGTAACATTTTTTCCACTCTTCTTATCTTTAATTTCCCATTGTAGGAGAAACATGCGACAATCATAAACCAATTGCTGAAACTTTCTTTACGTTGACAGAAGTAGGTTTTTACAGTTTTTTCCTCTTCATTTTCTATAGACGACGGACCTTTTTCTGTGGCAGTCATTTAGGTAAACCCATTCTTTATCAAAGGGCACAATGTGTTTCCATTTATCTCCTTCTAAATGGTTTTCATATAGGATTCTACAAAATGTATTGTGTTGGGTTTCATGTCTCGGCAAAATCTTGTGAACATTATATTTTTTAGCTTTTTTTAAGTTGTCAATCTTGGTTTATTACGTTATTTATTGTTGCTACAGATGTGTTTAAAGACTTTGCAATTGATTTCTGTGTTGGCGGATTTTCCCTTGTCACCAGCGATTTCACTCTAGAAACATTTGAATCAGTAAGTACCTTTTTTGGATATTTGTTTGGAGTCTTCTGTCCATGTAAAAATAATGATTGACGGTTTTTACCTATCCGATGAATAATGTTGCTCATTTTGCACTTAGAAATTTTAATACCATGGATTTCACAACGTTTCTGAATTCTGGAATAAGAATATTTCTCTTCGTAAAGAGCAAAAACATATCCTTCAATCCACAGCTTGTTTAAATGCGACATTTTGAAAGAAGAATAAATTTAAAAGTAGCAGACGATATTTCTCATTTCAAATAATAAGCTGTTGCCAGAATTATTTATTCTAAAACATTTACTTTTTTCATTCTTTAACGAAAATGTTTTAAGAATGTGTTAATACCCTCTGTATATGTGAGAACTGCTAATAGATCTCATATAATGTATGGCGCCATGTCGAATCATTGATCACATGATGCTTTCCCACTATTAGTGGCAGACGAGAGCTTGGTAGTGAGAATTTTGATGGAATAATGTCTGATGTTTCTAACACTTTCATATTTTAAGCTTTTTTCCAACCATAGGTTTCACAAAATAAAAATAAAATTTAACATGAAGGAGCATGTCATATTAGCGAGAACAAGAGTGAATGTTCATCAAAGTGTAGCCCTCATACATCCTCCCCCCTCAAATTAAAATATTAACCTAACTCGATTGTTCGTTTTGTTTTGAAATGACTCTCAGTTCTTTTCTTGCCCTTTATACTCCATATTTTCTCAGTGGGTTTTAAATCTGCCGACTTTTCTGGCCATTCAAATATATATATATATAATAATAAATTAATACCATGTTTTGCAGATGCAGCTTTAATTTGAAATAACGAAGTTTCAATATAGAGGTCAGAACAAAAAAGAACTGAAATTTGAAATGAGTTGTAAAATTTGTCTTGCCTTTTTCGATACATAACAGGATGCTAAATCTTGATAAAATGTCCATTTCTGAAATGGAAAGTATTACGAGAGCGCTATATAGCAATTGATTCTCCAGCGCACGAGCATACTTGCTGCCATTCATGGTCCCTGTACAAAATGAAGTCTGCATATATGACTTGCACCCACCCTCTCCACACCATTACACTTTCTGGGTGTTTGGATGTATGAACCATGCATTCCGGCCTCAAACTCTGCTTTGCTTTACGCCAAGAATGACCAGACATGTCAGACATTTAAAAAAAACGATTTTCATCGTCGAATATAACTTGTCTCCATTCCGAAACTCTCCAATTTTTGAGCAGCTTGGCTCTCTCTAATCGTTTATTCCGCATTGCTTTCGTCGAAACTGTTTTTTTTTCTAAGCACTTGTTTCTTGTAGCCAGCATCACAGAGCCTCTTTGAGAACTATCCCGGGACTGACATCAACAGACGTGGACTCATTCTACGCTTTTCCAAATGTAGCAGAGCTTTCAAATCTATTTTTACCGAATAATCGTGTGAATGTAACTTCAGATAACCTCGGACATCCATTTCTAGGATCTTTATCCTCGATTTCTTTGGTTTGGAATTTCTTTAAGAGGTCGGAAACAGTCGACTCACTGTAGTTGTGCTGATAAGTAGTCCCAACATTTCAAATGCCACCTTGATGCTTTAAAATAGTCCAGAAATAAGACTATCAGATCGAACATCTAAAAAAATAGCCATTACATTTTAAACATTAATTAAATGGCCCCGATATCGTCCTAAAAATGTGTTAATACCCTCTGTATATAAAAAAAATCAGCCTTTGGGTGACTTTTTTTTGTAATACAGGCCCAGATTCATCTATTATTTTTTTAATTAAATGATAAAAGTTTTTCCGAATTCCTTAAATAATCAAATTAACGTTTATTTAAATGTAAATATTTTAAAATCAGAGTTTAAATTTAGAAATTTAGAATCATAGAGAGATATTGAATTCAAAGAGAATGAGAAGTATTTTTTGGCTGCATTCGTTTCCAAAATTGCTAATGCTAGGGAAAATTTAGGGTGTTTGACCGCAACCTCATGGCTGAATCATCATTTGAAAGAATCCGCGTCGAAATAAGCGATTACGTTTGTAAATATAATCGACGTAATGAATCCTATTGTGAAGCAAGCGATATTATTCCCTCGTTATAAATTACGAATGAAATATAATGGATAAGAATTAAATGGTTTCTGACTCGACGAGCATTTTTCCGATTATAATGCCATTATCATTCGAATGGTAAAGTTTGCTAACTCTATCTGACGTCATTAGATTCCCATTGAAAAGTGAGTAATCATATGAATCAATGAAAGTGGAAACGGAAGCCAATAAAACAAGGTAGGGGAATAAAGTTGAGTTCAATATTAGTACTTCAAAAGGTAATGCGAATCCTATTTTCTTAATTTTTTTCGTATTAGAATTGAGATTGCAAACCATTTTAGGAAAGGTAAAAAAATAAATTTGGTTAGTCAATAAAATTTAATATAGTTCATTAAGAGAATTCAAGGAATATTACTTAAAATATTTCATATCTAACATGATGAATGAAAAAAGCTGTGCCTGCCTTTCAAAGGTTCCTAAAAATCTGATTTGAAGCTTATTTTAAATTATCAAACTATTATCGAGATATTTTAAGCTGAATATCTTAAACTTTATATATCCGGTGGACGGAGAATTTGTCCATCTCTGTATTAGAGCCATCACGGCCGGCTTTCTGGCACAGAGGTAGCGCGTCTTCCTCATGTTCTGTGAGTCACGGGTTCGTTGTGCTATCTGTGAGATGTGTGATTGTGCCCCCCCTGTAAGAAGGGGCTGTACAAACAAATGAGGTGAGTGTGTAGCTTTGTCGTACTCTTGGTCCTAGTTGGCTCTTAAACTCATAAAACAAGAGACGCTCCTTTCGGCTTAAATCTGCTGCTATATCAGCAGAGGGCTTGTCCATAGGCAAGTGCCATAAGTAACAACAACAACAGAGCCATCATGAATTTTAATTCGTCTATGGAATGCAATTTACAGGATGTTTATAGTTAAATATTCCTACTTCACTGGGTTATTTTTAAAAAATACAATCTTGTTGTTCATCGAAAGTTACAAATAGTGATTGTAAGTTCAAATTCAATATAATTATAAGATTTCATTGTAAGCTTTTCCAATTTCTAGTGGGCAGAAATATTGAAGCATTTAAAACTGAATTGAATTTGAACCTTCAACTATATATTTTTATTTCCTAAGAGCAACAAGGCTGTATTTTTTTCTAACTGACCTATAAAGTTACGATATTTAGTTACAAACATTTAGTATATTAAAGAAGTCCTTGTAAAAAGTCACATGAATTTTCTGTAACAACTAACAGTACGTTAGAGTCCATATGGTACGATTTCGGTTTTAGCGATAGTAAAGGATTTTATAAAGGGTGGAAGTT
This sequence comes from Argiope argentata, assembly GCA_026289955.1. Classification (NCBI taxonomy): domain Eukaryota; kingdom Metazoa; phylum Arthropoda; class Arachnida; order Araneae; family Araneidae; genus Argiope; species Argiope argentata. The sequence goes on along the minus strand of JAOUZG010001077.1, from coordinate 429,408 downwards.
GAGGTGGGGGTGGGTGATTCGGAAAAATTATTTCAATTTTACTTAAAGTATGATTGTACTAAAGGCATGAAAGTTCATACTATCGTGTATGTAGAGCTGGTGTACATTGCATCTGGTACAGAATCTTGAACATTTGTACCTTGATATAGAAAGACGCTTCTGGCTTTCAATCCTCAAAATCGTAGTGTAAATCCTTATTTAACCTTTTCTTACAAAAATAATTTTTATTGAAAGCGCAATAAGTTCAATAATTCATTATATTTTATCCTTACACTGACTGATTAGTTAACCTTTCATCATTAATTTATTTGTAAACCATTGATTCAATTTTCTTTTTCACATGTTTGGTATTTATGTGTTATACTATGCATTAGAGTTACATTATCGGAGTCATAATTTACATTTTCTTGAAGCTATTCTTAACGGTCGCCCTTTTGTAACATTTTATTTACAAATATATATATTTGTAGGTAATAAACTAACAGCTTTCATTCCTGGGAGTTTTGAGTAAAAAAGGGAATCAAAGTGGTTTAAGAGGGATCAACTCGCAACATGAATTTGATGAACTTCTAAAATCCATCCTTGTTCGAAACCAGATAAATATAAATCCAGATCTACCGACGGAACACGAAAAATCACTCTTCCTTATCAGTCCAATTGAAAAACAATCCCGTCTCCCCACCCCACCACACTCGAAAAAAACAATTTAAGCATCACCTCACTAAATAACTCTCACCTTTACAATAGGAGAAATGGTTCCAAAAATAAAAACCTCCGCCCTGGGCGAGTTCCTTTACCTTTTCTCTGGATCTCCCGACAACACTCAGCCCCTGCAGTCACGGCATTTATCACTCGGAACAATCAATCAGGTATCGCGATACGCGCCCCGATACCTGAGGAAAGAGAAAAGGGAAAGAATTTCGGCATCGGGGGCAGCGGGGGGTTGGGTTATTTATGCTTTAAGTGCCGGGAATGTTCTGTCCTTCGAGCTTTTATATAGAATTCCGCTTCCGCCTTTTCGTCCTCTGATCTTGTTCTCAGTCGAAACGAGGGAGTTGAGTTGTTCGGCAGAGGTTCCCTGGTAGTGTTAATATTTTTATAAAGGAGGGGGGGGGTGATTCGGAAGAATTGTTTCGATTGTAAGAATGAATGGAGAGATGTAGAACATGTCTCCTATTAATGAAGTTGTTAGATTATTCCTCGTGTAATGCTGCTTCGATTTCGAATTCATTCATTAGAATTAGTATGAATGTCTGTCTGTTCGTATGTTTGAAGGTGTTTGAATTTCAAGCTTCATCGAACAAAACTGATAACTTTTACTAATTAATTATTTTAAAAAGAAAATTCTGTTCAGACTGAACAGAAGTATACTCGTCGCTTTCTCCAAAAAATAATTTTAAAACAAAAATTCTATTAATGAAAACAAATACAATTCGTGAAATTGTTGAAAATCTTGTAGATTCTATGTTGGAGAGAAAATAATTGAAACTTTAGAACAATCAGAAAATGGGTATAATAAGTATAGTTTTAAAAGATTTCTTCAAAGCAAATAGCAGAAAGTGCAAATTTGGAGATGTGGAATCTTATAAGAAATTTAAGAAAAAAGCTTAAGGATTATTATAAAACGCACCAAGTATTAAGTTACTCGTTATTTTAAGAAATATAAAATCTGAATACTAATAAAATACCAAGTATGTCATTTTCTTCATAAGAAATCGCTGCCTTTTGCCAGAAATTCCAAAGATTTTTTTTTTTCAGAATATATAATAATTATTATTATTTTACAAACTGATACCTACGGAGAATTCTATTTATCTTTGTCTGATACCAATTTATTATTGAATGGAAAATAAAAAGATTTAAATTCTAAAAATTAGAAGCAGACAGTACAGTAAACAAATTAAGGATATGAATTACCTATTTTTTATGAGACCGAATTGTGCTTCCAGTTAATGAGTTACAAAACTAAGAGCACAATATTCTTGCTTTAAAACACCCACCCTATTGTAGAAGCATTATTCGAAAGATGTTACAAATGAAGTAAACATTATAAACTGTTTT
>JAOUZG010001077.1:332657-411254 GCA_026289955.1 Argiope argentata | reverse complement strand
ATATATATAATTTTAATCACTTTCTACTTACATCAACAGAGAAATTTTGTTATATTAGTTACTATTTATTAAATAATTACAATTAATATAAATAATTTATAAGAAAAAATTTTCGCATTCATCACCTTCACGTGAAAAATACTGAAAACCTCGCATTTTAAAGATTGAGTTACTGCCTGCTGATTTCAGTTTTCATTACAAACTTCTAAAATTCCATTTAAATTATTGAAAATTAATTGAATTAAATGAATGGATTAATATTTGAAAAATTATTATCATCAAGTGTCATCCATTACAAGTTTTTAAAAATTTATTTGATTTCGAGTAGATGAATCAAAAGAATTTTATTAACGATTGAAAATTTGAGCAGGATATTTAAATATTTATCTGGTTCAGGTAGAATGTGAACTAATAGTATTAATTGAAAAAAATAATCATTGACATTAAGTAAACTAGTAACATAGCGTTTATAATCTTAGCAACGCTAAGCATATAGGAACGTTAAAAACATTCCAGAAATCTTATTAAGTTTATTGAGGAGGATGAAAAAAATATTCTAGTAAGAATCATGTTATGTGTTGAGTCTTTAAAAGAACTAGATTGATTTTTGCATATATATTTTTTTTAATTCTAGGCGCACATTCAAACGCGCCTAGTATTTTCTGCTGATTCAGAAAAAAATATAATGGAATTCGTTCGTCAAAAATAAAAAAGAATGTAAAGAAAGAAAAACACTTCACGCATGCTTTCACTTCCCTTCACTCCATTCATATTTTGCCAATTCGCCATTTTCTCAGATCTAAGAATCAAGAGGAGGAAAAAACGAGTCCCGTTGCCATATTTTTAGATGAAAAACATCAAACTAAAGTGTCCGAAAGCGAACATCCAAATGTATACTTATCTGCTCGCTTGTGCTTTACGAATTTATGTCGAGGAAATTTTTGACTTTTATTTGAGAGAGAGAGAGACATTTTTCTAAATTGACTGTAAGTTACTCGAATTCCGAGGTATATGTTTGAAGTGTGGAATTGTCCCGGACAGAATTCCTAACTTCTTTTTTTTTTTCTTCAATTGCAAAAAATAGGGGATGGTGTGTGTGTGTGTTTTCGTGTACATCATATCCCAGCCGATATAGCTGTAGGGAATTTTTATCAATATACCATATCATCTGTGTATATACAGCTGAAAATGGGAAAATAGGAATGTGGCCATATAGACTGCGGGATCTTTTTAGTTTGGTAATATAATTCTAAAAGAATAGTTTGAGAGAAAATTATAATCTTGTGCATTATTTTAATAGTTTAATAGATTTTACACAGGATAAGGCAGGCTTCAAATTGTTGCGATTCTAAAGATAATAATTAGATAGTAAAACGTTCCAATTTTTTACAAAAATGACATATTTTAAAAAAGTGAAAATGATTTTGAATTGGAAATTTAAGCTATATTTTTAGCAAAGCAAATTCTTATAGTTTATTTTATGTATACTTTTTTCTTTTCTTAGTTATGTTATTTCTTATAGATCATTTGAATAATTTTAGGCTTAAAAAAAGATCGTTTACATTTCCTTTGTTCATATTTGTAGTCATTAATACTTAAAGTGAACAAAGATCTTATGTTTAATTTCTAAAAATACATATAATTCAGTGATTTTTCAGTTAAATGAAAACTTCATCTAATAACTATCAACTGGTTGATTGTTCAAAGCCACTTGTAACTCATCAATTACATATCTTCGATACCGATATGCTTTATATAAAAGCTTATCGAAATCAATATATAAAAGATTCATATTTCAATATTTACTTATTTTAACCTTAATTTATTATATTAATATAGAAAATTTGGAACATTTACAGATTGAAAATTAATATAGATAAATGAGTTGATATAAATATTAATGTAATATGTAGTTTCAAAACTAATGATAAATTAGAAATAAAAACACTCAATTCATAACAGGAACAAACAAGAATTTCATTATATCTGAATTATCAATTTAATAAAGTTTCAAAATTCACATTTAATCCTTTTAATATATGCTGTTGTTATTAGTGGTTCTTGCCACGGGCAGACTTCACCGAGGCATAGCGAGTTTTAAGCCGAGAGGAGCGTCTCTTGTTTTTGAAGCAACACCAACTAAAGCCAAGAGTACGACTTAGCTACACACTCATCACAATCGCTTGAACAGCCCCTTTTTACAGGAGGGCACAGTCACACATCTCACAGATAGCACACAGAAGAACAACCATGCCTGAACCGGGATTCGCACCAGGGACGCACAGATCATGGAGGGAACGTACTACCTCTAAGCCAGGACACCGACGCTCTTTTAATATATTACATATGAAAAAGACTTTCAAATAAGTTTAAATAGATAAATATTTTATGTTTATTTCTTAATCATTTCCTTAATTGGATATTTTTGTAATAAAAGTATAATAAGAGATCATTTGAATTGTGTCCATTAGATTTATGAGGTCCACTAGGAGAGATAAGTACACGTGATTAATATAGATTTTGCAAATTGAATACATGAAAAAAATTATGTAAATAAATATTTATCACAATAATGCTTCAATTTTTTAAGCTCAAAAAAGAGTTCCAACTATTGTTTATTCATAAATAAAATAAAACGTATTTATTGGACAATAAATAAGTTTTATTCTTTCATATATAATGCCAAAGGAAAACCAAATCCAATATTTTTTTCTCAATTTACAGAAACAAATTTATTTATAAGAAAAAACTATTTATTTTTATCACTAAATAATTCAATTTAAACTTCAAAAGAGTCACACTAATATGAAAGCTAAATTAGTCAGAGAGGATTTTAAAAAACTCCAAATCTTATCACAGATTTCCGTTTTTCATTTAGTAGAATATATTCAACGACATAGTACTAAAAATCTGATTTGAATTATCGTTCTTTTTCATTTATATGTCGAATTTCAGCATATACTTTCGTAAAAATTATAACACATTTAAATGAATAAACCGTCTATAAAATTTGAATTACACTTAATTTTAATTTTTCTGTATTTTGAAGTGTCTGTGCAGTAATTGAGAAAAGTCTTTCTCTTCATTGTTTGGTTTGTTTGTATCATAGAACTAAGATATTTCATTTAAATACTGGATCTGAAAAATCATACTCGTCTTTTTTTTCGGGGGGGAGGAGAGGGGAGGGGCACGTTAAATAATTATAACCCGCCATTTTAACACTTCCAAAGGACCTTTGTAAACAACAACCTTTCTAGCTTTATTATCCCGAATTTAATCCTTTTCACTTTTTCTTCGACTTCCGAATCACAGTTGCGAGTTAACAATCTCACTGTGACAATTGCCACCACCCTAAAACAAAACAAAACAAAAAAATATTTTTCACCTTTTCCGTCTTACCAAGGTTCTCGATTGAATTCTGCTCTTGTCCTATAGGCTTGTCACGTGACTTGACGGTTATATACTTGATGGATCATCTGGATCAGCAGCATTCGAACCCCGAAACCCCCCTCCCCTCCCACTCCAGTTCCTTTCCCTCTCTTTCCCAGAATCTCGATGGCTCCAAGATTTATCATAGCCCCCGGAAATTGATAAAAGTCTTCGACGAAGCAATTGAGTAATAAGGCGAACTTGAAACAAAGCGATTTGCGACCGATATTAAAAAATCGTCTGCTTCCAAAATTCTTCCGGGAACAAATTTATTAGGTTTTTTTTCTTTGACTTCTGATTTATTATTATTTATTTCGGGAGAGGGAAACCCACATGGTTAGTTTACGCTTATAGAAATTTGTGGGGGAGGGGGCAGGTTTTGAGACGAGGATGAAGATGAACAATTCAAATGGGGAGGGGAGTTCTTGTTTTCATTTTTCGCTAAGAGAAATGCTTGGAAGTAAAAAGTAAAAATTTAAATATGTAATTTGCTTCGTCCAAAATTTGATCTGCTGAATACAAAATTGAGAGAGGAAAAAAGAATATTTTAAAACCGTTTGTCTGCATATTAGAAAAAAAATTTCAATAAAAAAATTGAAATTTATACTTTTTCTTTAATTTTTAAGGCTATTTTCGGCCTTATAGTAATATAACAATACAACTTATGAGTTAGAATTTATATTTTCTCTTATTCAAGTATTTACATACAAAGTGCTCATTATATGCAACTTAATATATTAAAATATCATTTCATTACCAATCTTCAGCAACTACTAAACTCATCCCCAAAATATTGGAGGATTACGGGGGGGGGGGGGCTGGTGACGAGGTCTCAGCTCGTGTGTCATAAGGTTTCAGGTTTGAGGCTCTATATCATCTGAAAACCGTAGTGTAAGTTGCTCTTTTGAAACCAGCCCGTCAAGGCCAAACGTCATCCCGCTGGCGTGGTGAGTGGATGTCAGTTCAGACGTCGTCCTCGGCATCTGACTTGGTTCAAATTACCTTGGTCCAAAATTACAAGGTCCACCTTAAAACAGCCCTATTGCTGCTTTACAAATGACCATTAATTAACGGAACAACGGTAATTAAATTAAAATTAAACCCAGAATATTGGTCCTCCTTTATTAATACAAATTCATAGTCTTCCATAAATTCTCCTTTGTTGACAATATGCAAAGCTAAATCTAAACTTTCACTCTTTTTAAGTACTCTTCATTCGCTTTGGGGGTGCACCTCAGACAAAGGGATGAGAAACATCCGGAATGGTGGGTGGTTTTCGCAGCCTTGATATGTACAAAAAATTGAGTGATCCACTGACAATGATTTGACGAGGCTCTTATAGGAAGGAATGTAGTGTGGCCGGTGAGTGTGCTTAAGACTCAACCTTCGCTTCCACCAATGTTGGAATAGTGTCCCGTCATTCAAGTTTTTCCGTGTGCTTGCAGGTGGTTTGTGGTAAGTGCTTATGACTTTGGACGCAACACGAGCCAGCTGCTGCAGTTTGATGCCTTCGGAAAGAGCCTGCAAAAAGTATTCTATGAAGACGCTTAAAAGGGGGTTGTGCGATTATGGGAATTGATGGAAGAGAAACATATTGAAGGAAAATGATCGTTGAGTAGAAAAGTTAAATGAGTTCAAAAATATAATCATCAATAGATACAATATCAAAGCATTTCCAAAAAAATTGCCTGACAAGCTCTATTTTGATGCTCTTCAAAAATTTTGTTTATCTTCAGGATGTCTTATTTTTCAAAATGAATATCAAATTGACCTTGAAAAACAATAACTTAGTTTTGAGCTTTTTTTCTCAAATTCAAACTAAAAAAATGATGCAATGATGCAATAAATACAAAAAATTGTAATGTGTCGATAAAAGAGTAAATTTAACTTCTTATTTGCAATTAAAAAATTATTAGAGATTTTAGGGTATCGTATCTGAAATAAGTGGAAATAAAATTTAAAAGGAAAGTAACGTACTTTTTTCCAAAATACCGAAAGAAAATGTATCTCTAAATACCATTTTACTCAAAAGTTTGATTACTTGAAAAAATGGGTTGCGATTACAACTTTCAAAATGGGAAACTAATTTGAGACTAAATTAAAACAGATGAAGACAAATTAAAAGAAAATTTAACTCTACGGCTAAGAATTATTCTTATAAATATATAAATTGATTTAACAATTTTGATTATACAATAAGCTATCAGAAATTTTGAATAAAATTTAGCATTTAATTGCTAAATTGTTCACGCTTTTTTTTTTTTTGTCTTTTCCAAATACATAATGATTTCAAAATTTCGTACCGAATTTAGAATAAGCATTCATCTCACTAACAAAAAGAAAAATTGAATTACCATTCCAAGTTTTAACTTCAGTTTGTAATAAGAGCTATAAAGAAACTCTTTTCAATGTTTTTTTTTGATGAGAAAAAGGGCGCACGTAGGAATGTATTTATAATGATATTGTTACGTTTTTAGCGTAGCGTGTTCGGATTGAAAGGACTTTACTTCAGGACAGCTTAAACACATTTATTTACAATTATTTACAGCTATTTACAGGATGACTTGAGAAAGTAAAAATTTCAGATAAATATAATCCAGCAGTCAGCAGTCACTTACAGCGTAAATGCAAGTCTTACGCACAATAAAACAGACCACAAAACAGCTATCGTATAGCACAGCAAACAGTAAGGCACAGCGAGCTCAATTATGCAACATTAACAGCAAACGTAAACACAGCTCGCTAATCCGCTAGTCCAGCGAGACGCTTCTCTTCCGAGAGAAAACTCTCAGCTCACTCACTCACTCCGGCTACTCGTCCCTCATATAGCCGAAGAAGTGCGTGCCCCGAAACACGCGAAACTTTTCAAAACAAAGCGCGCGATCCTATTAGACTATTCCTTTCGCCAAATAAACCAATCTGGTGCCAAACATTGCCATTTTGGCACGTTTTCGCGGCGCTCGCCCGCTTGCAACAATATTTCACATACACAACATTATAAATTTTTTACATGAAATTATTTGCTTACAATTAATTTAAAGGTACAAGAATAACAAAGCAAATATTTTGAAGTCGAAATTTTAGAATGGATCCAAGTTAGTTTCATTTTTGCAGTTTCGTACTTGAGGACCGAGCACTACTGTAGAAGCTAATAGGAATTTGTTTGCATGAAGAAGTTTTGCAGAATTGGAATGTGGGAAAAATAGTTCTTTTCCTCTCTATTTTAACTATCGTCTTACAGTTAGGTGCTTATAGATGAAAATATTGAAGAGGTAATGACTTGTTTAGACAATTTTATAAAGAAAGCAAAACGATTTAAATAACGATTTTTGACCACTAACTATGTTTGATAACCCCCTTCCCCCTCAAGGTTCAAACCACATTATTTCAAGAGAAATATTGTTGACACATCTTGAGTTATCATTCGTCATTCATATTATTTTAGTATTATTTTGCCTTTTATTTATTATTGTAAAAAGGATCAACAATTTTCCCCTTACTACTCCAATATTAAGTCTGCGCAATTATTTTATGTCAATTTTTCCTCGTGTGAGAACATTATGCTGTTTTCGTTAGGTAATTGAATGCAAAGAATATTTGCATTCAATTACCTACGTTGTTTGAGTAATTGAAGTTCAATTACGTAGAGTTCAGTCACGTAGTAACGTATTCAGTACCGTAAAGTAAGTTCAGTAACGTAAGTAAACGTATCAGTAACGTAACGCAAACGTATTCAGTAACGTAACGCAAACGTATTCAGTAACGTAAAGTTCAATTACTCTACGTTGTTTGAGTAATTGAAGGCAATGAATAATTGAAGCTTGAAATTGCGTAGGCAGTGAAGCATATATGGTAATATTCACTTTCATCTTTTAATCGCATATATTTCTTCCCTGCTTTTACCAGTATCGCATTATTATTATTATTATTATTATGCATGCTTCTTTGAAAGCAGATGTGTTTATAAAAGGTTGAGCTGCTTTCACCAGCATTGCTTTTCCAAACTGGCTTAGCTACTTAATGACTTAAATTAATATCGACAAATAATGACTTAAAAAATTATAATGCTCTCACGTGAGAACTTGAAATTTGAGGTCGTAGATTTTATTTTTCTTTTTTCAATTTTTTATAGTGATCATAGAGAAACAAATTAAAGCTAGGAATATTAAAACAAGTTTTGATACTTATCATACTTGAGTCATCAGACTTAAAATATTAACGAAACGGACCTTATAGTTTCAGCTGTGAATTAGTCTTGTTTGTGTTTGGCGGCAACTGTGTTTAGAACAAGTTTCCAATTACACTCCCGCACGTGACACGCGTCAATTTGAGTCTGGAATGCACTGCGGATAAAGCAGTTGCAAAGAAAGTGATTTAAGAAAAGATATTGTTAGAAGTTATTTGAAACTCATTAATCACGTATATTTGACGCCAAAAGATTTGAACCCATTTTAATAGATGCGGCACGATTCCTCAATTCAAAAAGTCCTATTGAAGAAACAGAATTAAAGTTTCAAATTCATCAAACAGAATTAAAGCTTTGATTTTAAAGCAGGATGAAAAAATAAAATTCAAAGTTATTTAAAGTTAAAAAATTTTAAAGGCTTAATATAGTCAATTTTGAGTACTAATAAGTCCATTTTTAGGAGGAACAGACTCTAAAATTATGATTTTATAATTTTTATAATCATTGTTTTGTAACAGTGATTCCTGTGCTATAGTTTAGAAGCTATAAAAGTATGTTTAATATCCATTAAATAATTTATAGTATAAGAAACGAAAAATTAAATAATTTTTTGATTGCTTCTTTAATAGATTTTTTTTTCTTTATTTATATAATGCAACATTGTTTAAAATCTCTGATTAAAAAAGACACAGTTTTTAAGCAAACTAACACAACAGACATGCAAAACCGAAATAATACCGAAAAAATAAGAAAATAATTATTTTTAAACTAAGTTATAATATAAATAAAACTGAAATCTATATCAATGTATCATGTTACCCATTTTTTTATGAATTTTATATTTTTATTTATTTACTTAAAGATATCTCTTCTTTTACCCTAAAGGATAACCATAATCTTCGGCCCAAACATTGAGAATTATTTAATCTTTAAACGTTGATTCCAATGGCTTTGAAGAACGTAGAAAAAAGGTGTCCGCTCAGCTCGAGTCGTTGGCATAAAATGCTGTCGTGTCTCGTCCACAACTCTATAATTTTTCAATTTCCAATTCCATAACTTAAAATAGTAATAATAATAATAGTTTTTGGTAACCACTTTTGAAGAAACATAACTCGATCTTTTACATTTTATTCAAATAATTTTTGTTAAATAACAGACATTTAAACTGCACCACTGACGCAATTTAAATGTACCATTTTTTATATCTCTCAGTATATTTCAAATCGTAAAAATTTTTGTACAAATAAAACTTTAATTTTCAATCGTTTTCACCATTTGACATCATAAATATTGCATAATATCCCTTGTCTATTTGAATATCTAGCGAAAAATTTGTAACCAAACGTGGAAAGAAATATCTCGATAGTTTCGGTCTGAACCAGTTTTATCCGGTTTGAACTAGTTATATAAATTTAAAAACTTTTAATTTCCAATCGTTTTTACCATTTGACGTCACAAATGTCACATAATATGCTTAATGAGTTTGAAGAGCGAGCGAAAGTTTTGCAACCAAACGGGGAAATTTCTAGATCATTTCGTTGTAAACCACTTCTATCCGGTTTGAACTAGTTATATAAAGTAAAAACCTTAATTTCCAATTGTTTTCACCATTTGATGTCATAAATATTGCACAAACACAAACAATTAATTTAAAATTGCCTTTTTTTCTTTACTTGAATCATCTATGAACGCTTTGAAATGTTGAAGCAGCTGTGGTAAACGCACATTTATCTCGACTCATTTTACAGGAATCTCTCGCAGGTAAATCTAATTCATAATTTAAATAAAAATGTACATTATTTTTTCTTTTCAGGGATTTATCGAGAGAAAGCTAAGGACGTAAGATTTATGCTTCATTCATTGCCCACGCATTTTTGTTGACGCTTAAAAAACTTCATTCCCAAAACAACATCATGTGGCACATGATAATAAAATTGTGTTAGTGAAAATTTTCATAATAAAACGTGACATCCTTGACTGTTTTATTTGATCACAATTTTTTTTATTTATTCTTTTTTTAACGATTCTTAAAATTCTATCTGAAACAAAAAAAAACATTCGCAATCACATTTTTCTAAGAGAATAAAATATTCCGATTTCGTATTCGCAATAATTCCATAGAGTTTGGGCTTTAAAAGAGAAAAAAAGAGCAGACGTCCTCCCTTCGTGAGTCATCTTTTTCTGCTGGCATTTAAATGAACGTAAATTGATTTTTACATTTTGAATAACTCCGTTTTTTAAAATCCTTGTCATAAATCCACCCACGCATTGTGTTTTCTGCTGATTCGCGAGAAATGTAATGGATTTCCTTCTTCTAACTCGAGGGAAAAAGTCTAATACTATACACTTTCCGTATGAATACATCACCCTCCATTCGTGCTTTGGAAATTCAACATTTTATCCGCGCACGGGGGGGGGACGTGTCCCGTTGCCATATTTTTTAGATGAAAAACATCAAACTAAAGCACCCAAAAGCGAGCATCCAAATGTATACTTTTCTATTCGCTTGTGCCTTAAGAATTTATGTCGAGTAAAGTCCTGACGTTTATTTGAGAGAGAGAAGCAATTTTCTAAATTGACTGTAAGAGGCATGAGTTCCTGGCTGCATATTTGAAGTGTGAAATGGTCCCGATCAGAATGCTCAACCGATCCACTCCTGGGTCGGCTTGTTTGCTTTTCCCTCCTCCCTGTGGAAGAAAAAAAGAATAACTTCTTCTTACGCTTTATATTCTATCTGATGCTGACAAAAGAAAAGAGATAGAGCAACAGAAGATGTCTTTTCTGTATATACAACTGAGTGAAAATAGTCGCATCTCTCCTGAATTTGTAGTATCTATTTGACTCTTTTTTGAGATTGAGTTGAGATGAGTTTTAGTTCAGTCATATTAACGTCCCGTTTTAAAACAGCACTAGGCCTATTTTTGGACGTCTCTCGTATTTTTGAACAACGTTCAGATGACGAGGATTACATTTTAGCCGTCACCCCTCCTCTTTACACCACACCAGAGGGAAGGCATTTGAACCGTGCGAATTTAGTTTGTATCAAACACACTTACACGACAGTTCTGCGACGGAATCGGGTCACGGTTCTGAAATTCTTTGGTTTCGAAGCCGAGAACTTACCACCAGACCACCACTGACCCCGAGATAGAGTTGAGAGAGCCTCTTGGATTTTGACGAAATTAATAATTCCGTGCGTCATTTTAAAATTTATTGATACATTTTCCCAAACAGTGTTTTAAAAAAAAGATTAAAACGAAATCTGCTCTGCATGTTTCAATGTATCGTGTCAGAACATCATTTCTTGAACGGCCAAACATCACGTGCTCATCCTAGTTAAATTATATTTTTATTCAATTTAACTGTTTCGTTGAATGAGTCACTTTAGTATTGCAAACGATAAAATAAACTTTTTCTCGCATTTATTGTTTAAAATATCGCATTTCCTATTTATTTCATTTGATATAACAACGCGCTCAAAATGCTATTTTTCAAGGTTTTATTTGCTGTAGTCATTCATTTATTTATTTTTAATCAGAACTTTTGTAAATGCAATGGCAACGTGTTGTTAAAAGTTGATTTTTTGAGATGCTCGTGCAGATAATAAAATTTTTATTTTTCACCTACGGATTTTTGTAGACGCCAAAAACAACATCATATTCTGACTTGATAATAGTTGCTGATTTATCTTTACATCATTATTTTCCATTTTTCTTGCATAATCTTGATCTTAATCATCTAAGAATCTGATGGCATATCTAAATCAAGAGAAACCTATTAAACTGGAGATATAAGTTTTCAATGAAATATTTAAAACGATAAACTTTTTAAATGCCTAAAGCATAATTTCTTGGATATAATCAGAGGAATAGCTGACACTTTTCATATTTACCATATTATAAAGCATACAGGGAATTTTTTTGAAAAATTGTATTTGAATAGTTTTTTCATTGATTCTTCTATCATTTTTAGTGTCCTGTTTTAAATTTATATTGCATTCTCTAATGCAAAGTGTGCGAGAAAAAATATTGTTATCGTGGAAAATTTTGAAACTGGGATGTTAACATTTCAGACTTACGGGTCCAAAAAAAATGAATGCTTTTGGCTCTATGTCCGCCTGTGAATATGAAAATTCAACTCGCAGATAGCTAGGAGTTTATATTGTCATCACATTTAAAGATTTCAATTAATATTTAAAAAACTTCTTTCACATAAAGTGTATGTTTCTTCTGAACGCAATAAACACAATCACCATAAAACACGAAAAAATCAGATAAATAAAATTTAGTTCGCAGTTTTAACATCTAAAGATCTGGTGCTTATTAAATTTTAAATGTTCTGTACTTCCACTTTGGTAAAGGAAAGTTGGTTCATTACAATTTTACTAAAATTGTAATTACCTGTCAAATTTTAACTTCAAATGGATAAAGCGCTTTGTCTTTCCGTTATACGGTGCGCAAAACTGTCATATGCGAGAGCATATGACAGTTAAAAAAATAAAAATCTGAACACTTACGTTATAAAGATTAGACATTTTATGAGGAAAGAGGAATAATACCTGCATCGGAGTGTGTGCGAGAAAGTTTCGAGGAGACACCATCCCTTAGTTTTAATTCGGCTCCTTTTAAACTCCAGAAGAAGTTTCCTTCAGCTTACCAACGATATTGTTCTGAAACGAAAAGATAGAAACGAAGAAATGTTTCAAATAAATAAGCAAAATGCCTGCATCCACATTAAAACAAAGAAAATTAGCTGGGTTATAATAAAAACGTTGACTTACTGTAAATCTTAACAAAAGCCCAATTAAATATTTCCGAATTTTACTATATTCCCCAAAAATTCACCTTCGGCTTATTGCTAAAATGAGGATTTTCCCTTTTTTCAGAGATTCTAAAAAGGAGAAAACCCAATATAAACCCTTCGCACTCGGAAAAGTAATTCGATGCATAATTATTCAATATACAAGGGCTTGTTTATTGCTCCAAATGTGTGTGTGTGTGTTTAAAATTGAATTTCTGCGTCTTTTTAACGTTCTGTATTTATTTACAATAATTAAAATTGAAAAATAAATAAATAAAAGGTCAAAATAATTCGCCGTCTTGAATGGTGACGAAGAGGCACCATCGAGTGAAAAGGGTTAAAATTAGTATATTCTAATGCATTAGCCTCCCACGCATAAGCATGAAAGAAGAAAAACTTGCCAGGAGAAAACTTAACGCAATGCTCTCATCTGCTTTGAGACTTGTGCCTTTTCTGATCATTAATTTTCTTAAAAGAGATTATTATGATGATGAAGTTAAATTTTTCCTTTCCCACCAGCATTGCTCATCATGTGCCCATGATTAGAGAACTGCATGTAACTAGTGACAGTGGTCTCCCCAAAGCTTTCCCGCACACTCTAATAAATTTGTCATGCTAGAGAAAGCCTTATATCGCATTGGCATACAATAGTTAACAAATATTAACTTTTGATTTGATTTCATTATTTTTACTGTATCTAACGTATTGTTACGTGTTTAGCGTAGCGGGTTCGGATTGAATGGACTTTATATGAGGGCAGCACAAACAAATTTATTTACAGCTATTTACTGGTATATACATGATGACTTGAAAGAGTAAAACTTCAGAAAACACAATCCAGCAATAATCAGTCACTTACAGCGTAAATGCAAGTCTTACGCACAATAAACACGGTTTGCAAAACAGCTATAGTATAGCACAGCAACAGTCAATCACAGCGAGTTCAATAACACAGCGTTAACAGCAACCGCAAACACAGCTCACTAATAACAAGCGAAAAGCTACAAGTAAGCGAAACGCTTCTCTTCTCAAAGAGCGATCCACTCAACGAATTCACTCACTGACTCCTTTTGCGGCAACCCTTTCCTTATATAGCCGAACCCGCGTAGCGAGAAGAAACGCGACGCAGCCAGACTTGACTCGGGGTTACCAGAATATTCCTCCCGCCAAGTCAACTCGGCTGGCGCGGAGAGCATTGTGACGCGCCGCCAAAGTTTTCACCTCTGGCGAGCGTTAGCGTTCGCCCGCTTGTAACAGTATCATTCTTGGAGAGAAATTTTTTGGCAATCAATGACTGGAATACCTTTAATACTATCCGAAAGTCTAATTTGTGCTTTAAATATGGAACACAGATTTGACACAAAAATACACTTTTAATCACAAAATCTCGTAATCTATACTACTATTATACATGTGGAAGTTTGGATGGATGGATGATGTGAGTCAATCACGCTAGAATGACTGAACGAAATTGGATGAAATTTAGCACAGAGATAGATTACAGTATAAAATAGAATAGAACATGGGCTACTATTTATTCCAATTAGTTAAGTGGTTGATTTCTTATTAATTAAAAACTAACTTTGTCGCCAAAAATTTTCGTTTCTCCACCGCCAAATGAGTAATTCTTAACATGTTTTCAACCGGTTATGTGAAACGATTCTGTCTATTTTCTTGCTGTTTGATGCATTTAAGATTAAACATTGTTAATGAATCGATCTTTCGGATTCATTCTGGAGTACTTTTGAATGAAAATAATGGTACTTTTCCGTTAGCAGAGAGCTAACGAAAAATCGCCAAAGAAATTGGGTGGAATTCTACAAATCTCTGTAAGAAATCTGGCAGAATTCTACTTTATTTGATTATTTTTTCTTGCCCCCGGCCAAAAGAAAAATGCCAAAACAAAATATAATGAAGGAAATTAAAAATTTCTAATTCATATTCCCCAATGCTATATTCGCCCATTTCGCTAAAATTTAGCCACAAACTATTTTGTTTGGCGAAAACTATTTTCAACAACACCATAATGATACGTTTTGATGATATTTTACATTATGATCAGTGGCCAGTTCTCATACATACGCATCAAAATTTCCACGCGTACGAAGTCACGGATAAAGGCTAGTAAACTCTATATATCCAAGTCATTGTGCTTTCAAGTTATAATGTATACATGTGAAGACCGACAAACAGTCAATCCCTTATTGGTTTTTCTTCAAAATTCGACTGTTCTTTACACTATAACTGTTAAATATTTGCGCCAAATCTGGTCTATATAGCTCTCTTTGTTTTGCAGTTATCGTGTTAAATTATATTCAAAAAGATGAGAAACGGACTTCCTCTTAAAAGATTTTACACAAAACTTGATAGAAACTGCAATTTGGATGAAGAGATACCAAATTTCAAATATCTAACTCAAATTGGTTTTGGTATAACTATGTCAGTGAAAGACAGATGGACATTTTCCCAAAATGTGCCTTCCGAACTAAGGGAGGTATAAAATATGGAGAATCGTCAAAATCTCGGATTCGAATTTTTTGACAATTGCTGTACTTTCTCCCTTCTACAATCCTCACTTATTATAATCCGTAAACAAACCTGCTAGGCGGAAGATGAACGTTCAATAATTCGACATATTGATGAACCGTTCTCAAGTTTTGTTAAAAGAATCCTAAAATAAATGATAATTACTCGAAAAAACGCTTCCCGAACACAGAGTTGTTCGAATATACAAATTATAGATTCTTCAGTGTACATTAAAAAGATTTATAAGAACTCTTCGGAAAGATTTGCATTTTTTACCCATAAAGAAACTCTTGAAACTATTCTGTAAAAGAACTTATTAATGATGCCTTATTTTTCATTCATACAGGATAATTGAAGTTTCAATAACATAAGGATATAGTTAAAAGAGAATTCTTTATCAGCACAAGCCGGGTGAATTGGATCATTCAAACTCTTATCTCTAAATCATTCACCTTTTATTTTAATATGATTTTGAATTGGCTCTTCCCAGATCAATATATATTTATTTCTGCTTCAATCAATGAGAGACAAAGTTTTTTTAGGATCGTTTGCAATACTAAAGTGACCCATTCAACGAAACAATTCAAATGAATGAAAATATAATTTAACTCGCGCGAGTATGTGGTCCTTGGCCGTTCAAGAAATAATTTTATGACATGATACATTAAAATATGTATAGCAGATTTTATTTAAATCTTTTTTATTCATTTTTTATATAAAATTTCAGAATTTTGCGAGATATTTTAAATTTTGAAGTGTGAACGATTAAGGAATCTTCTGAAAGCCATTGATTGGTTATAATAGCGTCCCGTTTTAAAGCAATACTAGTGCTATTTTGGGAAGGACCTTGTCATTTTGAGCCAGGGTAAGTTGACAAGGATAGACCTGAATTGAGACGCTCCCCCCAAGCTTCCACACCCTACCAGTGGAAGGATATTTGGCCCCAACGGATTTAGTAGGCACCTAATCCGCTTACACGATGATGTTGTGTTGTTGTTGCTTATCCGCTTGACCTATACCCCTAGAGCAAGTCCAAAAGATCGTGTCGCACGAAAAGGTCAAAAATACTATCTCTCTCATCCGACAGTTGCCTCAAAGAGGCACCGATACAAGAAACAATTTGAGAGGGAGAGGCAATAGCCGAGCAAGGGCAGGTAGAAAAGGTCCTGTTCGGACCATCGAAGACCAGATTTCTAATGTGGCCAGACATTAGCCTAGCTAAGGCAGGTTGGGCAAGTCTTGAGCGGGTGTTCTGCAAAGATAAACCAGGGTGCTCTGCGGCGTACCAATCGTGTTCAGGAGGAATCCTCCAAATTGATTTTACTTTGTCAATAAACATGGAATGAATCTGTGAGACTTTTAAAACAGATTATGGAGGAGTAGAGAAAATGATGTTGTTGCTAATGATGACACTTACCATGAACAAGCGGCCGTCAGCTATCTTAAGCCTATTGAGGGTCACTTGTTTCGTAGTAGCGCCAATTAGGGTCAAGAGTATGACTTAGCTACTTCATGCACCACATTCTCTAGTACAACCTCTTTTTATAGGGGTGCATATTCGCACACCTCATAGATAGAACACAGAAGAACAACCATGCCCGAGCCAGGATGCGAACTGGGGATATCCAGATCATGGGGAAAAAGCGCTACCGATAAGCCAGAAAGCAGGCTACACGATGATCTTTTGGGTGAATCGAGTATCGAATCTGAAACCCTCCGGTTTTGAAACCGAGACCTTACCAGCAAGCTCCTGCGGCTCAAAATTCGTTGAAATTGTATACCGAGAAATGACAATGTTTATAATTATGAAGGAGAAAAGACTTTCTAACTGTGGGATCTTGCTGTAATTTAATGTATGTTGCGGCTGTGTTTTCTCAGATACAAGTTCTCTATTTTTAAAGAAGTTGGTATAATACTAGTATACAGTACCCCTTGATTTGGCGACTTTATACAGAAAAGCCGTCACGTCATTTCTGCCACGGACGCTCGTTGTCTAGTTGCTTAAGCTATGGTACCTGTAGAGTTGTTCAGTTTGGTTCAAATTTAGCGACTTTCGTAAATGCGTCGTTTTTACCTTGGCAACATTTTTCAAAATGGTGCCAAAGGGATACCGTATACTAGGATTTAACCAAGAATGTTAAATGTTTGCCACCGTTTATGACAATTTTTTTTCATTTATTCAATCTTCAGTTGCGCCAAAGTTGATCACTGTTCGCCTTAATGATTAAAAGTCTGTAGCGCTAGCCTTATAAGCCAGATAGTATCTACGATACCAAAGTCGTCTTTTTGGTATAGTGGTTATGGTACTCGGCTACTGGCTCTAGCGTCTCAGGCTATTACTGCGACCTTCAAACGCTAGATTGGTGACCTTGACAACGCAAACTCCCGCAACAGTCGTGGCGCCATCTACCAGCAACAAAATCGTCAGACTCACTTGACGTAAGCAAGCAAAAAAAATCATCAGACTCACTTGACGTAAGCAAGCAGCAATTCACCATAAAGCTCGATTCAATACAAATTGTTCGCTTCTTCGCCGACTCACTGGTGGGGGAATAGTGTAGCGCTAGACTTATAAGTCAGATAACATCTACGATACCGAAGTCGACTTTTTGGTATTGTGGTTATGTTACTAGGCCACGTGTCCAAGCGTCGCGGGTTCGTATCACGACCTTCACTCGCCAAAGATCCTCTCATGCATTGCATACTTTAGGATGAATATTCATGTTTCTC
The DNA here is from genome assembly GCA_026289955.1 of Argiope argentata. Lineage (NCBI taxonomy): Eukaryota > Metazoa > Arthropoda > Arachnida > Araneae > Araneidae > Argiope > Argiope argentata. The sequence continues at coordinate 393,583 of JAOUZG010001077.1, read as the reverse complement.
ATCTTTGCCGTAACAAAGAAAAATGCAACGTGATTATTAATTATAATTTAGAGAGTTTCCTGAAGTGAATAATGCGATTCATTTCAATGGCTCTTGAAGGATTCATTCTTCTGTCTTTAATACTTCATTAGAAGTGCAAGCAGTAAACAGCCATTCACTCACAAACGAGGACTATTCAAGCTTTCCTGTCCGGATGATCTCCCGCTCATCATCGGGAGATTTTCCGAGAACTCTTTTCAAAGCACTAATCCTAATGAAGAGGAGCTCGGATGCTTGTCGTCTAAAAAGGATGCCAAATTGGCCGCTTTTCTCGGCAAATTAAAGCCGCTGGCGTTATTATTTTAAAGGTTTTTATTTCAGGCAGATTTTAAGTATCGGTTCATGTTTGCAATATCTCAAACGACAATCTATTTTTTCCTGCTCTTGAATACTGGTTTTGGAAGGTATTTTTCATTCAACGAGGATTCTTAATTCAAGGTTGTCTGATTGTACGTTATTTTAAGAGATCGTAAAGCATTTCTTCGTTGTGGACTCGGAATAAACGATAAAAGTTATATGAACTGAAAGCAATTGATGAAATTTGGTTTATGGTTTACAAATTGTATACAGAGCAATTGAATGCATTTAGATAATTTATTTTCATTCATATAATTACGTATATAAAATTATACCAAAATTCTTAGACAGACATTAAAAGACAAAAACATTGTATAGAAGCATGTCGTTTTATAAGAAGCTACAAATTGTTATTTAAAAAGAGAGAAATATATTTTTTTCTGTCTAGTATATATAATCTATATAAATAAAAATGAATCGTCAAAAGTGGTGCTAAGTTCAAAACTAAAGAACAGCTTGACCAATTCGACTAAATTCTCTAAATATTTTCGTTAAGATACGATGAAGGTTCTTATAGAGAGAAAAAACAGAAAAATTACGAGGAAAATAGTGAAAACGACACTTTTCTTACTTTCCCACCAAAAGCATTTCTCCACCGCCACATGAGTAAGACCTTATTACTTCCTAGTTGAACTCATAATTATTTATAATGCAATATCGGTATTTCCTTTAATTACTTCATCAGTTCAGAAATTGTGTAGAAATTGTCATATAAATAAGAAAAGTTCTCGATTTTTCTTGTTTTGCTTTAATAATAGTGAGGTGGATTTAACAGTATTCAGCTATTCAAAATGCATTTTTTGTTAAAAAAAAATTAATAAAAAAAATTGAAAATTGGAGTATTAAAAAGGAAAAAACGAGATTTTAAAATAATTTCAGGCAGATTGTGACTTGCTAAACTTTGCACCGAATCTTTCCCTTTCTAATTTGCTGATCTCAATCGGCTACTTTTGGAGATTAGACGGAAATATAATATTTCTCCAGTTTGGAGGCAGTTAATCCATCATTACTCTGCTCATCTAACACGAATTTTTTTCTTGGCATCTTTGTTTCTGTCAAGTTCTTTAATTCTAAAGATTCGTAAAATGTATGTTCTTAGCAAAGGCCAAATAGGCTCACAAAAGAACCTCAAAACTTTTTTTAGTAAAGAAGAAAATCACCCTCTTTTCCCTTTTTCCGACTATGCACGTTTACTGAGTATCTTTTAATAAGAATATTTTTTAAAAATTCTATTATGAAATGATAATGTTCATTGGCTGGACACTTAGGGTAAATCTCGTCATGCGGAATAAGAGAGGAATAACTTCATTCAGAACTTTCAAATTTAATTAGTATTCACTTCTTGAGTGGTGGCGGTACATTTGAGCCACTTCTTGAGCTGTTGGGCTCTTTTTCAGTCCCTTTTTGAAGTGTGGAGCCGGCTTTGAAATTTAATTTGATTAGTGTAGCGATTGGATTTTGAAAGCATTAGGAAATAAGCGTTCATAGATGGCGCTAGAAAACTAGCGCGAGTGTAATTGAGAGAGTGATGTCATTCGAAGGTTTGGCTGTGAGAGGAGATGAGTTACTGAGCAGAGTAACTAGGTCGAATCTGGAATAAATCCGTTAAGTTTTTCTATTTGCCTATTTATTTTAAAAACTCTCACGAACCAGCTACGACAATTAGATTACAATTGTATTTCAAATATATTAAATATTTTCTTCGATCATCTTAAAGCATTCTATCTCTTCAGAATACTATTTATGCCACTTTCAGATCCAAAGCATTGACTTTTCGCAGATATCAATCTTATTTTCGCAAAATATTTTCGTTAATTTTAATTTCCTTTTAAACTTTTTATAATTATAGTTTCTGCTTTTATATACACCCTAGTTGAAAAAAAAATACTTTTTGTTTAGTCCGTTCTGTCTGTCTGTTCCTTTCATTTTTAACGCCTCGTTTGAAGGTAACATTTAACATTTGAGAGCCATTTTAGGACAAAGCAAGCAATTTTAACCCCTGGTTTAATCATGATTATTTGTTGTATGTTCGCTATTGTTAGCATAGTTAAGAGTAAATTTTTGAAAATAATAAAATGAGGTCAAATAAAGTCTAAAATATATTAAGTTAGAGAGCAGAATCTCAACATTCAATTCAAAATCGTTACTTTATAAATTAGTTTTGTAGGCACTTTATTATTTTTGGATAGTTTTCAGTTTAGTTACATTAACCGACCCCTTTAAAAGAAACCCTAGTGCTATTTTGGGATGGATATGGAATTTTCAACCTTGGTCAGATGATGAGGATGACACCTGAGCTGGCCCCGATGGGTTTAACGTACAGCAGACCCGGTTATATGAATCTTCTTCGATAGAATCATGTTCTGATCCCTAAACCTTCCTGTTCTGAAGCCGTCTATTTTAGAAGCTGTTAAATACGTAATGGTTGCTTTTCATCATTTTGTTTGTTAATAAAATTATAATTTTGTAATAAAATAACAGTATTCAATAATGTTTAAAAACGATTTAAAATCTTATGCTCCTTTCCAGTTTTCAGATTTACAAGAAGTGCTAATTTTTGCCCTATGAAAATGATACCGCATGAATGGCATGTCAAATTCAAGGACGAGATAATTAAAACTTAAAAAACAATTATGTCTCTTCTTCTTTCAATTCTTACCTTGAAATTGTTTCACTTCATCATGTGCTTCTAATAATAAGAAGTCTAACAAATAATGTAGATTAATTTGTTAGTTGCTCTTGCTTTATTTCGGAAATAGAATTATATATGATTTCACACGTGCATATCCAAATTAAGATTTTACTGTTGGAACACATGCAACTGTCGAGCTCAAAACAATTTTTTTTTTTGCATATAAGGGAGTAATATATAATATAATATTTAATTTTAATTAAAAGGGTATTGGCTGAAAAGCAAATGGAATTGTTTTTAAGTTATAAAAAACAATTTGATTCGAATTTTTCTATAATAACCCTCTATGGGTCCGTGTAACTTTCAGGTCACATTTTAATTTATCGACATTTTACAAGATAATTATAGCTTTTACCATGAAATGGCGCTTAAATCCTAACTCTATGACGTTGCAAAAACAACCAATACCAGTATCTATGACCATTGCTACGCTCATCAACCCGAAATTGCAAAATAATTGCTGGGCAAACTGTTGGCAGTAAAACTACGCAAAACCATTGGATCCAATCGAAATTATTTGTGATTTTGTCAGTGATTCCCAAACTATGTTTATGGATGCATGTACATTTATGCCTTACACCAAATGCAGATTGTTTTATGGACATTCAAACATAAGCTATTAAACACAGAAGTGCAAATTTCATAGGCCGGTGTGATTTGAAAGTCACATAATGATTATAACTCAATAAAATTGTTTAATCACAAAAATGTGTTTTCATTTGCATATACAGGCTTATAATTTCTGATTTTTCGTTCCCACAATTGTTTTTGGAGTTAAAACAAAAATTCGGCCCACAGAGGGTTAAATTGGAGTAAAATAATTTATATTTTCTTTTAATGAAATCGATTCAAATTTATGTGAATATATTAAATTATCAATTCATTTTAATTTACATTCTTTCTTCATCTGATCTTAGAGTTAACTCCTGGCACAAAATATAGATTTTTAATGTATTTCATTATGTCACTATGAGAAAAGTGCTTTCAGTTTAAATTTGTTTCAAAGATCAAAAATTCTTTTTAGTTACTTGAACAATGTCCCTGATTGGACTTCATGCTGTCATATCGATGAATGGAAATTTGAAATACACCTTATGAAACTTCGCAATATAATGAAGAGAGTTCAACATTAGATTGGATAGGTACATTTTGAAAGAGTGCACGTTCCTGTTGGTGTATTGAACAAAAAAATATCTGTGATGGATCAGTAGATTTATATCCATTATAAAATTAAAATTGCCAATCGTGTTTACATGGTAGTGAACGAACAGGATGCCCATACATTCGGTATGAAAGCTTAATAAGCCAGTTAACATCATCCGTACAAGAGAAGTTACTTTTGTATAGTGGCTATGTTACTAGGTCACAAGCCCTGACGTTGCGAGTTCGGTCGTATCGGTCCTCGGGCAATCTGTAACGGCATGTTAATTATGCTGCCACTAGATGGCTTCACTAGTCAACTAATGTTTAATGATCTAGCAATTTTAATAATATTAATATAATAATTAGAAAATTGTAAATTACTTATAATATTTACTGAAATAATAATTATTAATTTTTACAGCAAAATATTCTTTCTTAAAATGGTTTTTGTATTTTCTTTTTAAATATATTTTCTGTTAACGCATGGTTATAATATCTTAACTGTTCGATAACTTAACTGCTTGTAAATAATGTTTTGCGCTCAGATTCAAATCTGGCGTCGCTTGTATAGTTGTTAAAATTTGGAGCCTACAGTTGTCAAATAAATAATATAAAAATGATAAAAATGTTATGCTCTTGAAATTGTGTTATGAATAAATATTTACATAACACGAAGCACATAACAAATCTACTGTAAAAGATATTTCAGTTGTGACGTTAAACAGCTATTGCTTATACAAGAAATACTCACATTACACTTGAGTTCTTACATTTTGTAACAACTCAACTCTCTGTGTATTGGAAATACAACTCAGCGCTGAATTTCAAAAACTATAGTTGTTAAGGTTGGAAGTTTGTGAAGAACAAGAATTCGAATTTCATTTGTGTTTGCGTTTAGAAGTCATTTATTACATTACCATTCTTAGCATAAGTTCTTTTAGTTCAAAATTATAGCATTAATATAGAGTTTAATACTGGCAAATACTAAAATTCGTCCATCCAAGCTCAGGCCTAATAATAAAAAAACATGGTAAATTTCCATCTAACTCATTTCATCGTTGCGCTATAGCATTTGCCTGCACAGGATGAATTTCTGAATAAGTATTTTATTCAAAATGTGACAAAATTCTACAATTTTGGAATAACGGTCTTCTTTTAAGTAAGAATCCACTATTCAATAAAATCGTATGATCGAGCCCTTTTGACTTTTATAATGCTTTTTACATTTCATATGCGAGGAACTGATAATTAATCGTTATCGATTAGCTTTAATAATAGAGAAATAATCACACCGATGATATTCGATTCTTTAATAATGAGATATCGATTTCTTCTTAGTTTTCATCGTGGAATTTTATCTCAGAATCCCCCATCGAAGGGCATTGCTGACATTAATTCTTGGCATTAATCTCGTACTATCAGAATCACAGCTCCATTAACCGATACAAGCTTCGAAGTTCCCCAAAGTCCACAGTTTTGCAGGGAACAAAAAGAGTGTGGAATCTGCCAACACTTTCAATCAGAGTGGAAGAGAACGAAGAATCTCATTTGCTGGGCCTCTTAATCTCGAACCTCTTTTAAATCACGCCTGGAACGAGGCTACCACACGGCATTAGGAGACCTCGCGAGCGAACAAAACAAGAAAACCATAAAAAGAACTCCACTGCCGAAAGAAATGAAGCGAAGTGAATAAACAAAGAGTGCGAAAATCGCCACCTGGTGCTGCGCATGCTGAGTTAGCTTTTCTTCTCTCTTTTAACCACTGATAGAGAAAATACTCGCAATACGACCCTTATTAAAGTCTGTCTTTGGCAACAATGGCGAAACGAGGGCCATTTTCATTGGAGGAGATATATCAATGATGTTTTCTTTTTTTGTATCTTCATCGTTCGCACCGTTGAAATGCAACTAGTTTAGCAAAGAATTCTTTTCCATTAAGAATAAACTTTTGCCAGGATAAAGAATACTTTGGACGAACAAAAGAAAGAACAATTTCGGATTAAATTGCTCCGCTTTCAATCCGAGTTACGGGCGGGGAAACCGGAATATGTTGTCTTTTGTTCGGCTTAAATATCCAATTACGCTAAGTACGGAAATAAGTAAATGGTTGAAAATTTAAATTAAAATGGTGTTTCTGATTTGATAATCTATTTTCTTGTTTTGCCTCGGGACAACGGTAACGACGTCCGCAAGTTTTATTAAATGGGATTACGATTGTGCCTAGGCAGGTTTGCCATTATTTGTCTGATGTTATTTTTGGATAGCATAGCTTTGTCCCAATGATGTGGCGACATCTCTGATATCCGCTTCTGTTGCCATCGGCTCTTTACAAATATGCTATCGGATGTCTAAAATTTATGCGACTCATTTTCCTTTGAAAAGTCTGAAATGGCCTTTAATTTAATAAGTACTTTCTTTGTCTTTAAATTGAAACAGAATAATAAGATTAAATGAAATTCATTCATTTTGTGTTGCTATCTCGCTGAATCTTGGTATTTTAACATCGAGATAAACTTTTCACACTCGCTTTAATCCTCCCTCCTTCTAAAGCTTTTTGAAATTTTAATTACCCAATATCAAACTATCATCTGTATCTAATGTAATATACAATGATGGAATTTAATGTAATGATATTTGAATAATTAACACCAAAACAGTCTTTCTATCTTTATTCCGATTTTAATCTTATATGAAGCTTAGCTAAGTGCAAGAGAGGAATAGGTTTGTAGCGCTGTTATGTACAATTCATAAAGATAGGTTATTAGAAAATTATTATAATTCCAGAATGATTAATTCAGATTATATTTCATATTAAAAGGAGGCGAAACTATATCATGTCGACATCATTTTTATTCCAACGACAAACGACTCGTGTTGCCAATTCTTTAAGAACAAACTTGAGAAAAGAAGATAATAATACACAGATATAGCTGCTACAGGTTTACAGCAAATTCAAGAAACTACTTATTATAATTGTTGATAAAGAAAATTTTAATTTAGAATTTTCTGAAAAATTGCGGTTGTTTCTTAAAAACGTCCATTTTTGAAATGTAAAATATATCCATTCTCCTTTTTAAAAGATGATTTGATCATCTTTTGATGGGAATTTAGCATTTTTACTGAATCGATCGTGTCATTCTTGGCGATTTATCTGTTAATTTATCTCCGAAGTATGATCAATAATATTCGAAAATATAATATTTGTTTTAGATGCGTTTTTCTCAATTAAATAAACTGAAAATTGTGCACTAAACTATATTTGTAATCGCAAAATGACATACCAAATTTTATATATTTAAGTCATTGTGTCTTTTAATTATACCTGTCACGCATTTCTGGGAGTTCAGATCGAAATACAATTAATCTCTTGTTGCATTTAGCTCAAAATTTGGTTGGTGTCTAGAATGTTAATATTAATTCTATGTATCGAATTCAATCTATCTAGTTCTCAACGTTTTGTAGTTATTGTGTTAATTTATATTCAAACAGATGGACAGCAGTTTGTAGCCCTTTAAGCGGATGTTACTGAACCTTTGATAGAACTGCAAATTTTGTATAAAGGCCGTGTACCAAATTACATCCATTTAGATCAAAGAATTTTTTAGTTATTTATCTCTGTCTAAAAAAGACAGATGGACTGGCTTTTTCCAAAAATGTGTCTTTCAAACTCAAGAACGTCTCAAACACGAAAATTTGAAAAAATCTCGAATTTGAATTTTTGGTGATTACTCTACTTTCTCTATACTAAGTAAACGTAAAATCAATATTTTAAAAAGATCCTGAAAATAGAAAAGTAAATCTATTAGGTATTCACTGATGACATCAAAACCCAGCAAATAATGAATTTCTTAAATTCATTTGCGTCATACAGGATCCTGGCTTTCTTCAGCTCGTTCATCTTCAAAAATATCATCGAAATTTTGACTTATATTCCATGATTGGGAGATCATCATTGAATTTCAGCACGTGATGATATGAAATGAAATAAACAGGAAATGTGATTTTTTAAGCAATAAATGAGTAGCAAAGTTTTTTTTTTTTGATCGTTTGCAATACTGAAGTGACTCATTCAATGAAACCATTAAAATGAAAATATATATATAATTTAAATTGCACGAGCACGTGGTGCCGTTCAATAATTTATTTTCCGACATGATACATTGAAGTATGCATAGCAGATTTCCTTTTAATCCCTATTTCATAATAGTTTTTTACCGTTGAATTTAAACCATTTTTTTTTTCATTCAGATATATCTTTGTCTTATCTACTCAACTTTTTTTGAAAATGCTGAATAGATCTTTCTTGTATACTATTTTTTCACCTCATCATTCACATAATTGGATAACTGATTCCTCTTATCTAACTTTGTATCGAGTCAAACCCGTAGGCCGTTAACATATAACTAAGGTAGAACTTGACAGCTTCTCTTGATCAAAGAGGCCTTTGAGCACCTGAGTTCTTCAATGCGGTGCGCAGTTGGTTTTTACGCACATGGCGTCATCGTCAGGTTTATTTCGTACCACGTTAGATTTTCAGTGGCTTAAAATAGAGGAAGAAAAACTATTCTAAATATAAGAACGGGTAAAAATATCCAATTATAAACTTCTTATTACATCCATGCAATCTTAAATCACTTTACAGCTTTCTATATTTGTAATTTTCTCTGTTGGGTGCTTTATTTTTTAATAACATTATCCTCGGTAGTTTCCATTAATATTTAGATACAAGTATCTTCAGAATCGTTTTGTGTAAAAGAGGTTTTCGGTGAATAAAAATAAACAGGATCTTTTGAGATTACTTACATCTAACTAGTGCTATTTACTTTTCTCACTCCAAAAAGATAGTAAATTTAGTTTCATTACAAATACTTTTCATACATTATGACTTTAACTTCTGATATACACGAGCTACAAATTTTTCTACAGAACAAAAACGATGTGACGGCAAATTCCTTTCAAAAACTATATATGTCCAAAATGGTTTCTAGCAATCTCGTTTTTTTCCGTTTTTTTTTATGCCATATTAAATCTCTGAGAAACACTTGATTAACTTACTCAGAGTTAGGTAAAGCGAATTTATATTTTATAATTCCAAATAAAATTATTCTATGAGGCTATATAGTTTCTTAAAGCGTCTTCATATTAAAAGTTTTAAATATAATTATCCTATTATTTCTTGCATAAATATCATATTGAAAAAAAAAATTCCTTAAATACTTCAAATTTCGATTTTTTTTACACTCAGTTCTTTAAAGTAATTAACAAAAACTTATATTTAGAAAATAATTTATCTTGTTCCATTATTAGACAAATTTAGCACTGTTCCCACATTGATGTCATCGACGAATTTGTTTCTCTATAGCCACGGCCTTTCGAATTTTAGGTAACCTTGAAGTAAAAATGCTCAACCCCTGAAGTAAAAATTTTTCTTAATTCTGATACAAAAGTAATTTGCCTTAAGGGAAAATCTTTTGGAGGAAACTGGGCTGAATTTATGTTTCGTTTGGAGAAAATCCCACTGTATTCCGCTAAGGAACCTAAACCACCATTGCTAATGCAAATGGATGTAACAGTTTTTTAATACTTACACGAGATCTTCTCTTGTTCATATCCTTCAGCTCTGCATTCCCTTAAACTGATTTTACTAGTATATCCTGCAATGATGAAATACAGTCCTCCAGTCTAGATTATTGGTTTAACTTCATTTTGCTATTCCGATTTTATTCTACATAAATGCAACATGTTTAAAAATGCATTTGTAAAAACTAATTACCTTCTAACAATTTGCCTCACATATATTTTTAAATATCGGTACTTTTTAATTAACGGAATCAGAATCATCTTCCTAATCCCGTTTTGGAGCCAAAATCCATCATCAGAGGAATAAAATCATCGCTTAAATTTTATAGTGTTTGTCTAATTGTTCGATTTGTAGAAAAACACTATAATTCTACGCTAGTTTTTTAAAGATTTTTTTCGATATTTTTATTATGTCCTTTAATGTTAATATAAAATGTTCGATTTTCAACTATGGCTAATAATGTTTGAATTCTTTGACGTATCTAAACAATGTAATCAGAATTTTAGAGCATGTATTTACTTTAAACACTGATATTTTGTGATAAAAATAAATAAATGAAAAGAATAATATGTCTTATTATTAGTTTATAACTCAGATGAATACGAAGAATAGACCACATTTAAAAAATCCCATTTTTCTTTTATTTAGGGTAAAAATAAGTTAACTACAAAGGACATAATTCGTTAATTCTACGATAAAAATAATTCAAAATAATCAAAGAAAAAAATCAAAAACTGCGAAAGCTATTCACAAGAATATATGAATAAAAACGAAAGATAATAGTTCTCATTTCAAACAATTTGCATCACCGATTTAATTAAAGAGGGTTTTTTTAATCTATGTACAGTTGTTATTTCAGAATTTGATTTACACTGTTAATTTTGTTGAAAGAAAATTTCAAAAAGTTATTTTCAAGGAAATTTATATAAAGTAAATATTAAATCTTAAAATGAACCACTTTTCTTTAAGTAGAAGCACTTCATGAAAGAAAAAAAAATGATAATATCCTTCGTTCGTTGAGGGAAACATATATCCTACTCTTATGTTATATATCGGATCAAAATAAGAAAATACGTTCTCGTACAAAAAAATATAAGAATTATTTAATATAGAGTCCACAGAAACATTTTGAATAAAAATTTGACTAAAATATAAATTTAATTTATTTTATAATTCTTTTCTGAAACAGATCGTTTCAGAAAAGATTGCTCACGTTAAATATTCAATGGTGTATAAGATATACATAAGCATTTTAACATGCACAGCATAATTTAAAGACAATTTTTGCAATACCTGAATATAAATTAATTTCTCTTTAACAAAAAAAATTAACTTTCAATTTTGAAAAGAAATTTCTTTTTTTTTTTCTAATATATTCTTAATAAACTCCCCCTCCCTTTTTTCCCAGGATTTATATTCTTCTAAGAAAGGCGATCGATTACGATATGGTACATCAATCCATCAATGACGCCTTGAATCGAAAGGGTACTTAATCGTAATCGATTGCTTGATTGATTTCGCATAAATCTCTTTTAACAGAAACGTCTAAGTTGACACAAGTGAAATAGGTATGGAGTTTTGAGGTTCTTACTGAAAGGATTATCGAATACTGAGATTTTTTTCTAGTTATTTTTTTATATTACTGCCCAATAAATTATACAACTGTTTCTTGATTTGGCAATTTTGATTTATCGTTTGGCAGTCAATAAAAGGAGAGCATCAATCAACCTTTCAAAATAATGTACCGAAAATGCCGTTAATGAAAATCCATTCACTAGATTAGAAAAAAATTTAAAACAAAAGAACAGCTCTTCCGGTAAAACGCTTTTGATAAATTTTTTAAATTGTTTATCTTTTCTATAAACCACAGCAAATATTAGTAAATGTCGCAGAGTATCAATCATATTTTTTGACAACAAAAAGAACTGATAATATTACGAGGAATAATGAAATATGTGCAGAATTATTTTTACTTTTCAAATCGATTGTTCTAGAATCATGATGAAAAGAATTATTAAGAATATAATTAAATAAAAGTAACGTTTTATTAATATAAAGGGATTTGCCCACTGTAATCGAGGAATAATAGCTAATTTCTAAAACATTGGAAATAGATGCAATGGAGAAAATGCTCTAACACTAGAACTACGAACCGGTCAAAATGACCGGTTGCACCATTTATTTATACCATTTCCCTTTGATTCTTATTTAATATTTTGCGATAATGTCATGGTTTTTATTAAATTTGTGTATAGAATAATAATATAAATTATTTTGTTCTTAAGCTTCTGATTTTCAGAAATAACTATGTGTTATACCTAAATATACGAACCGGTCATTTTGATTGGTCATGAAAATATCATGAACACATGTTGTGCATTTTTTATGTTTATATTTATTTTTTTATGTTTATATGGAAAATTCCCGAAATTCAAAAATTTTCTATATATTATGTATATGTAATATATTGGTAAATATTAAATCTGTGATATGAAGACACTTTGTTCAGTCAGTCTGTAACAACTATACTGACAAGTTATCAGAAATCGTAACCGATATAAAATTTCAATTTAGAATCTCACATTATTCTTGCACACATTTTAAGTGGTCTGTGATTTAGTATTATTTTTTTCAATATTAGAAAGGAAAATAAAATTTTAAGATTTTTGAATTAGAAGTCTTTACCCTGAAGATGCCGAGACGTTCGAAAAGAACAAAATTTCTTGGAGATATAGCAAATATATACGAAGATATATCCGAAGTTGTATTATAAATCAACAAGTATTTCAGAGATCCAGTTTGAGAAAGGGAATGTCTATGTACCCTTAGAAAGCGAAAGTGAAGAAGAGAACATATTCGAGGTACGTAAAAGAAAAAGTGTGAGATTGCCGTCATATTCCGATGAAAGTGATCAACAAACTGAAATTGCTTGTGATCGAATTATTTGTTAAGTAATTACAATAGTTGAATGAAATATATTTTATTTTCTTTAAAATTAAATAATCTTATGAATTTATAGTTTTATTTCTTGAATTCTACTATTTTCTTTACTTAAACAAAAAAATGGTCAAAATGACCGGTTAGTAGAAATAGGTATATGGTAAATCTTCGTAGTTCTAATGCTAATAGACGTAAAAAAGATTTTTGATTCAACTTAGGTCCTGCTGAAAGTTACAAAATCTTATTTCTCATTGTTCCCTGGTCTAAATATTCCATATTTAATACAATAATCTTTGGCACGCTAACATTTTAAATATAAAGATTCTTCATGGCAAAAACTGAATAGAGATATGCGGCTTTCAAATGCGCTGTTTTAGGTTACTTTAGATCATTTCAAAGACTTTCTCATGGAAACTGTGCCATCGACAATAATTTTTAAGGTGGTCATCGAATGGCGTAATCTAATGAAATTTAGAGCTTCATAACTTGGATTGCTTTGATAGCAGAAGAATGGAATATTCTTTTTGTTTAAAATGTTAAAGAGACAAAATAATTCGTGGAATAAAACTAATAAAACTGGGGGCTCTGTAAAAGTAGAGATATCTTAATTTTTACATTGTGATATTTATTGTTTCAACTAACATAAAATATAATGCCTTATATCATTTAGCATTTTGCGGTGATACATACATATCTATTTCTTATCACTTAGAAATTAATTTTTCGACTATGAATAGAATAAGATTTTTATAAGTGCAATAAATTAATTTTTTTCTATATGATCCCTCAAAATAACTTTTAAAATAGTGGAAGTAATCCACTATCAATTCAGTGATGGGGATTCCTCTAACATGCTTAAATTAATGCGAAAATTTTATCCTAATTACATATATAAATAGAAACACTGCAGGTTTATATAAAAGAATATTCAAATAAAAATTCACTTGTATGGGAATTTTTATTTGCATATTCGTTCATCTAAACATGCAAATTTTGTTAGATTTTGATGACATTTGACACACTAGTGTTAAACAACATTTTAATATTAAATTTTTATCAAGATTTTTTACAGCTTTTTAATAACTATTATTTTAACCCCAAATTATTATAGCTCTTTTCATTCTTTCATTTTCAATGATACTCTAAAATTACCTGTTATTTTAAAAAAATCGTTTACATTTCCACCACTACTCTAAATATGTTTCACAATTTATAGATAAAGTCTTTCTAAAGTTTAAAAGTAAAAGCTATAAACTATAAACCCTTTTTTTAACAAATATATTTTCATATACACAATATCGGTATTTCGGTGGATTGAGGAAATAGTTATGCAGAATTAAAATACAATAAACATAAACAGTTTTAACATTTTAAAAAAATCTACAACAATAATGTTAACATTTGTGCTTTTACTTAAATAAATACATTTTTTCATTATTATTTATTCTCTTATATTTTTCAGTTGCTTTATATTCTCTGCCATTTGATGAAAATTGTCATTTTAAACTTTTTCGTCTAGTTTTCCTCAACTGTATCGTAACGCCATCTTTTGGCATAATCAGAAAGTGTTTTAACTAAGAATATTTCTCCGATAGACAAAAAGGTGCAGTTTGTTTTCGCTTGTCAAGGACATCAAGAATTATTGCTCTCTGAATTTATTCGCACGTTACTGCAAAAATTAAATTTTTTTTAAATACAACGAAATTTTATCAAAATAACATAACCATTCATATTCCTTCTTCACTATTGCATAAATTATTATGAATCAGTTTTAAAAATCCAAAAATACTTTTAGAAATGTGTTTTCAATTTAATCCTCAACATAGTTAATTAATCGAAAAATTTACAATTATTTAGTTAAATTATTGCGTTTCTGAACTTAATGTTTACATATTTCTGAAAGGGAAGACAGGCAGACCGTCAACAGACAAATTTGGGAGACGTGCACACTATAGTTGTTAAATGTATGTGTCGAGTTTTATCTATCTAATTCTCTTTGATTTGTAATTATCGTGCTCATTTATACCCGCACAACATGACAGATGAACTTCCTCTGAGCTAATTTTACTCAAAAATTTGCAGAAATCTGTAAAATGCCAACAGCGTATGCCAAATTTCATCTAGCTCAAAGCATCTTTTAGTTATCTTTATCACAGATAAAAGGGAAATTTCCTTTTTTTTAAGAGGAAGAGATATGAAACGGGATTATTCGTCAAAATCGAGTTCGAATTTCTCGATGGCTACAATACTTTCTCGTTTCGACGTGCACGAGAAAGTAAAAACGGCAGATGACATTCATTATTAAAATTGGCCTGTTTTCTTGAAACGAATGAAAATGAAATAAAATAAATGTAATTTATGAAATGAATGAATGAATAAAAAGTAAGTAAAAATTTTAGTAACTAAAATTATGATAATAAATAAAAAGTCATAAAGTGAAAAATAATAATTTTGATACGTAGAGAAAAATTTACTAAATAAATGCCTAACCTTTAGCGGTCGTATGTCTACTCTCAGCCACTATTCAAGAAGGTGCATCATTTTGAAATTTTATTTATTCCTTTTTATAAATTTTAATTGTTAAAAACGTCTACAGAATGTTAAAATGATGCAGATGGATTTTTCAGGGAAACTCAACTTAAAGCAGTTGCATGGATTCATTTTTTGGTGTAATAAACAGGTCCACGTATTAGGTGAATAATTATGCATCGAATTACTTTTCCGACCTAAAATAGTTAATACCACTTAAAATAAATATTGTGCAGTAAAATTTCGAAAATAATAGTAGGTAAGCAAACCAAAAGGTAAGAAAATTTTTAATGAGTTTTAAATTACATTCTGAAAAGGTATAAAGTTCTCTAGTGAATTAAGGACCTGAAAAAAATCATTATCTAATAACAAATGAAGGTGGGACAAGGTTATATTTTAATAGCGAAAGCAATTCAAAAATTTAAAAAATGCCTCCCAAGTATCAAAAATAATTTGAAATATTATCTGAATTTTATGATAACCCTTTCAGTCCTGAGTTTTTAAAATGTGGAATAAAAAAAATTGATAGAAATAAGTGATATGGGTTACCAAGAGACCACCCACATTTCATTTCATCTCATTTTCACCTCAGGCATAGGAACCAGGACGTCGTGGCAAATGCCACAATCAGATTTGAAAATAAATGAAAATTAAGAACTTAAAATTCCGCGGTGGCAAATACCTCCAAAAGGGACCAAAAAATTTATAGGAAATTTGAGAAATAAGAAAAAAATTCGGATTTTTGGTGAATTCGAACAAAAATATTGGAATTCATTCAGATTCACTTTACTTCCAAATGTCGTATAAACAAAAAAAAAGAATATTTATTATGTGTAGTGATAAAATACTGTATTGTGAAATCTCCCACATTTGAATCCATTTTTTAAAGAAAAAAATAAAGAATCGAAATCGCACCAAGCTGTACAGAGCGAATTCGTAACGATTCCAGTTTGAATCACGTCTCATTCTCAACACTCCGTCGAATAAACTCTCGGCAGCCCATCACATCTACAACCGCACCCGTAAATAAAGTCCAATGGGTGGTAGATGGTGTATTCAAAGGCCTCCAATAGCCCACTTCCCGACATCTGCTGCAGGATGAGAGAATTCCTATAAAACATTCTTTTGTTCCGTACAGTTTTTGCCCTGGGAGAGAAAAAAATCTTAAATTATTTCCCATTTCTCGCCTGTGCTTGGCGACCATTTTGTTCATATTTGAAGTGATAACCCGCTTCCTTTTCTGATTTATATCCGCAATCATACATTTGTATTTTCCCGCCAAGGAAAGGGGAAGAAGACATTAAGCGGAAAAAAAAGCGCCGCGACATGGCGGAGGAAATTGAGTATTGGCGTCATAAATTGTCCCCAAACACTATTGGGATTAAATTACTGTAGCATTATGGTTGTTCTTTACTTGGTGCTCTTCTTCTTCTTTTATTTTGGCCAGAAAATGAACCCATAACACTAAATGAATGGGCTTCGGATCTCTCACAGTAATTGGAACTTCTAGGGTCATTGTGTCGGACTTGAGCCCGATACTTTTCCGACTAATTTATGGACAAGAAGTGTAGAGACAAGGGTTCAGGTGTTGCCGAACCGGTTTTGGCAATTATTACTCTGTTGAAAAGGAATCGGATGACATACTTTAGATGCTGGGAAAATTATGTCACCGTAATGCTTAATAATAATAATAATCTGTCGTAATAATAAAGAATTCGCATTTCAAAGAAATTATTTCTTTGCAATGAAAAGAAACTCGCTATTTCTTTTCTATATGATTTTTCACATATTTCTTTGTTTTATTTTGTGTTGGTTTTGATGCTGCACAAAATTCGATCTTTTTTCGAAATCGATAAATTAGTTTGCTTCGAAGAATCAGCAATAATGTATGAAAATTCGACTGCCATCTAGATTATCTGTTCGACATTTTTAACTCTAGGCAAAAATGAATTACTGGTGAAATTTCAGGATTTGAAGACATGATAAAATCTAGACAACGGCCACCGCTAATTCGTCCTCAAAATATTAAATAGTTAATAAATAAGGTCTCCGCTTCCCCCCCCCCGATTTCACTGAAGAATCATCCTGTAAGGGGATCTGGTGCACGTTAAATCCGTCGGAGCCAAACTTTCTCCCACTGGTGTGGAGGTTTAGAGAGGGAGAGCCGGCTCAGGTGTCGTCCCCGCCATCTGACTAAAGCTGAAAACGACGAGGTCTGTCCCACAATAGCCCTAGTGTTGCTTTAAAATGGGCTTTCGTTTAGTTAAACAAGTTTACCTTGCTTTGAGGAAGCGTCTTACCTTGAGAATAACCATCAGTCTGAAAACAAGCCTTATTTCGAATGTGTGAAAAATAAATAGCTTCGTTCCATGCATTTAATATTATTCTCTTCCAATCTAAGTTCCCTATCTTTATGATAGCTTTAAAAATCGTCCTGGTTTGACCAGCATTGCTGATCCCTTTGAAACTTTTAGGTAGGAAATAGTTATCAGAATTGCCTTTTATCAAACGTTAAATTTTATTTCATAGCCTATATTACCTGACTGCCACCATTTCTCTTTTCCTGCTTTTTAGCATCATGAGAGAGAATTCAGAAATTTATTATCAAGAAACAGATTTCTAAAATCATTTTTAATGGTAAAAGCTATATTCTACTATGTAAAATAGATTAATTTTTCTAGAACAAATCTAGACACCTACTTTCAAAGATTGAATTCCTAAATATCTAAACTTTTATTAATATTCTCACTGCAAAAGTTCTCTAGAGTGAGATTCATTTTTAACTAAAATGTACTATTATACAGGCGATGTGTGTGGGGGGGGGTGCGTGCGTGCGTGCGTGTGTGTGTGCGTGTGTGCGCGCGCGTGTGTGTGTGTGCGCGTGTGTGTGTGTGTGTTTGTGTGTGTGTGTGTGTATGTGTTTTCGAGTATTCATAAACTAAAATTAACTTGCTTTCTGCCCTCAGATTTGATCAGTTTATTTGTTTTTCGGCCATTTCTGAAACTTCACAAAACTGTCAAGCATATTTCTTTGTAATCATGTCCGAACACAATGTTGATTTCAGGTTTAGGTGTTTTTTTACCGTCAACAAAAATCCGTAGGCGAAAAATAAAAATTTTAATCCATAGGCGAAAAATAAAAATTTTAATCTGTAGGCGAAAAATAGAAATTTTATTACCTGCGTGAGCATCTCAGAGAATCAGCTTTCAATAACATGTTGCCATTGCATTTACAAAAACTCCGATTTTAAAAAAAATAAGTCAATGGCTACAACAAATAAAATAGAGAAAAATGTCATTTTGAGCACGTGATGATATGAAATGAAATAAATAGGAAATGGGATGCTTTTTTTAAACAATGAATGCGAGACAAAGTTTTTTTGGATCGTTTGCGATACTAAAGGGACTCATTCAATGAAACCATTAAAAGGAATAAAAATATAATTTAACTTGCACGAGCGCGTGGTGATTGGTCTTTCAAGAAATGATGTTCTGACGATGCATTGAGATGTGCTTAGGAAATTTCGTTTTAATCTTTTTTTTTAATTTGAGTTATATAGCCCTTTCTATAAACAAAGAATATCGAATGAAATAATAAAATTATATGTTGTTGAATGGAGCACGAAAGGTTACTGTCGCATCGCCGATGACGGAACGTACCTTTAAAGGGGCACATGAGATGGAAACATGGTTCTTAGTTCTCATATTATGAATATTCAGCAGTGGTGCAATTACTCCACATCTCAAAAGTAATAGGATATTCCCATTTTTGATAAACTCTCATAAAAAACTGACATAGCTAATTCCATTTCACGACCTCTTCGCATTTCACTATGAAGAGGCTTGCAGAGAGAGAGAGATTTTGATTGAACAAGCACCATGTGAGAAGCAAATATACAAGCAATAAAAATCGAGCTTAAGTGAGTGGCAAGTTTTCATTATAAGGCCATCGGACCTATTCAGTTAGAAGCGTGACTAGAGAAAGCAGATAAAATAAGCAATAACAATATTAACTTTCTGTTAAATATAAAATTGGCATCTTAAACAGATATGTTTATTTAATTAACGAGAGTATGGAGAATGTCCATGGAAAAGTTCAAATGATAATGTTTTAAGAAAATTACTTATTATCGATGTAGTGATTTAAAAAAACAGTTGTAATAGTCTCACCAAAACTTTCTCGCAGCTCACTATTTAAGATGCTATCCCAGAGAAGGTCGAGGCCTGGTCGAGGGTCATTGCGTAAGCTACCGAAAGGTGTCAGGTCCAATGGCCGATTACATCGAAGAACCTCACATAAGGGGGTTTGTTGCATGTTAAAAAGAATAAATAATAATAAAATAAAAAAGGATACCATTTCAGGTGTCGTCCTCGTCATCGGACTGATGCTCAAAATTAGGAGGTATGTCCCAAAATAGCCCTAGTGTTTCTATAAGGAAAAACGGATGTTACTGTAACCCACCCCATTTGGACATGTTTTCTCAATCAATCGAAACAAAACTGTGAAATAACTATACTTGCAGCCACAATAAAGCCACTTACCCTATTTGATAAAGATATATGACTGCGTTTTTGAGTTGTAAATGTTAAATATGTATATTGAATTTTACCAATCTAGCTCTCTCTGTTTTACTGTTATCGAGTTTGTTGCTACTTTCTCTGGAAGGATTCTGCTCAAAACTGGTAGAAGTCTAGAAATTTGGTGTAAAGACATATACTAAGTATCATCAATGCAGCTGAAAGAATTTCTGAGTTATTTTTATCACAGACAGGCAGACATAATACCAAAAATGGGTTTTTCGTACTCAGGGACAAAATCTCTAGTTAAAGAAAGTAAAAAGAACTTTCAAAATGCAATACTCTTAGGTATAAATTTTTTTTTCTCAAATAATAATGTATCATTGACGAGGTAGATATTATGAAGATAATTTATTTGTTTCTAGAGAAATTGAAGCACATAAACTTATTTTTTCATGACCAAATATATGCAAATTATTTTACTTCACGTTCAGATAGCCGTAAGTTTTTTCAGAAAGCACTTCAAATCAACAGAGAATTCCGAGTATCGTGACGCCATCTTTCGGATAAAAGCTGAACTACCTGCAGCAGTAGAGAATTGATTTTCTGTCAACCAAGTTAACTGTGGGAACTTGTGCAAGAGCCCTCCCGAGACATCCCGTGGCAGGTGGAGGATGTTCGGGTCAACCGAGGAAGGCCTCATTTCGTATTTCCGTGAAGGGGGGCAAGAATTTGTGTTCACTGAACGTCCCTTCCCTACGAATTGCTTACCTTCTATTTATTTTTGTCTTTTTTCTCTTCGCTCTATTTCTTTTCTTTTTTTAAGTGGAGCAATTTGTTACTAGGCTATATGAAAATTCTTTTTTTCATTTCCTACTATTAGTTCACATCCTCTCTCTTTATTTATATAATAGCCGCCTTTGGCGACCAGTTGGTTCGCCAGTATTAAGGCCCGCTAAAATTTTCATCTAATATTTTATGCAGCTGTGTCTCATAACAGGTTTTTCACCAAAATATTTTTAAACCAAACAAATTTCGATAATATTATAATTCATTTATAGTATTATTTTCTTCAGATGTTCTGTTCATTGTACTACTCGTCTTTCTCTTTCCATCCGAGCAATGATTGTCCCGGAATTGATATTTTACTTAAATGGTGGAGGGTCTAAAATTCTACGTTTTTAAAGAATAATGAGATTTAAATTTTCATAAATGTAAACACACTAAACAAATAAAAACAAATTGGTTTTCAAGAGATGCGAAAGTTTAAAAACAGCTTGGAAAATGCCCCGCACAGAGAAAATAATGGTGACGCACACACACCCTTCTTTTCTTTTCTTTTTTTTTCTATCCTTTTTTTCTTCACTACTTTTCTTTCTAAAACCCTTTTTTCCCTTTGTTATTCTTTTTTTTCTTCCCTGCCCAGACTTTATTTTGAGCAGGCATAGATTAAATATCCATACAGACTAATAATAAAAGCAACTTTTTTCTTTCTTTTTTAAACATCCTGTTGTCTATGAATGAAAACCAACTGACTTCGTGTATTTCTTTCTAAACAAATCATAATTTATTACTTCCTGCTATCTTACTCAGTGAGTGTGGGGAAAGGAAGTGCAGATTTTTGGCGGGAAAGTAAGAAAAAATTTGTTTTAACTATTTCCTTCGCAGTTTTTTTAATTTTTTCTCTCCATAAGAACCATCCTCGTGTCTGAACGAAAATATTAAAATAAAAATTAGCCGAATCGGTCAAGCCGTTCTCTAGTTTTGCGCTTAGCAACGTAATTCGAGATCCATTTTTATTAATATAGATAGCTTGTTCAAATTTTCAATCCTTAATAAAATAGTTTTTATTCATTCAATCAATATCAAATACATTTTTTAAACTTGAAGTGGATGACACTCGATATTAATATATTTTGTTTGTTTTTAATATTAATTAATTAATTAAATTTAGCTAATTTGATACTTTAAATGGAGTTTTAGCAGTTTGTAATGAAAATTGAAATCAACAGGCAATAGCACGATCGCTAAAATCAAAAATTTCAGCATTTTTTACTTGAAGGTGAAAAATGCGAGCTCAATTCCTGTAAAAAACAATTATTTTTTGACAAATTATTGTATTAATTTTAATTATTTAATAAAAAAATAACTAAAATATAAAACTTCTTTGTTGCCTTAAATATGAATTGACATTCAAAAAAATTATATTACTTGTTATTATGCAAGAATTATTTGCGTTTTTTAAATAATATACGATTGTTTGACAAAAAATGAATGATACAGAAATCGTGGAGGCAGGAGGCTCAAAAATATTGATCTGCATGTGCTATGAGACATAATATCACTTAAATTAGTTTTAATTGAAAATTTAAAAAATTTCAGAAATTTGTAATCTCAAACAAATTATAAGTCTGTTTATGTGAACTAACATAGGTCTTCAGTTTATTCCCAATAGTTAGCTTAAATTAGACTTAGCCACTTTTCATTTAAATTTCAAACAGCTCGCTGTCTTTCTTTAATTCAAAACTAAAATCCCCCATCAAATTCTAACCAATAAATGTGAGACGTCGAACAACAGTGACTTCCATTATATCTTCCACTTCATACTTATTACACTGTTTAAATAACCAAGTGGTTACAGTTGCAGAGGCATGAAGCGGGGTTGTGTTGTGTGTATAATAATTTTGTTTTTGTACCATGTATGGTTACTCATTACTTCATAAAATATTAAAAGAAATTAAAGGGAATAGCACGACAAAACAAAAAAAGTGATTTTTTACAATATGTTAACAATATTCTATGGCATTCAGAAGATCGAAAAATATCGTGAAGTTAGTGAATAATAACTTATGCTAATTTACAAAAACTTGAAAAGCATTTAGAAAAATTATATATAAATTAGAAAATTCATTGATGATGGCGAAAAAGAATTTAATAAAAAGATTAAAATGAAATCTGCTATCCATATTTCAATGTATCATGTCAGAACACCATTTCTTGAACGGCCAAACAACACGTGCTCGTGCGAGTTAAATTGTGTTTTTATTCCTTTTAATACTTTCATCGAATGAGTCACTTTAGTGTTGCAAATGATCCAAAAAACTTTGTCTCGCATTGATTGTTTAAAAAAATATCCCATTTCCTATTTATTTCATTTCATATTATCACGTTCTCAAAATGATATTTTTTAGGTGATGTTTGCTGTAGCAATTAACTTACTTTTCTCAAATCAGAGCTTTTGTAATTGAGATGGCAATGCGTTATTAAAAGCTGATTTTTTGAAATGATCGTGCAGGTAATAAAATTTAATTTTTTCGCCTACGGTTATTATTATTATTATCATTATTATTCGTCTACTGATTTTTGTCTATCACATTCCCAAAATAACATCATGTTATGACATGAAAATAAGATAAAAAAAGTATTTTTAAAAATAATAATTTTTCTTCAAACTAATTGTGAAGAAAAATTAGTTTGGTCTTCAATTTTACTTTACAAAACTTTCTGTGAATCTGTTCTTTTCACAACAGGTTTAAAGTTTCTGTTTGTTTATCTTTTAAAGAATGTCGTTTAGCGCTTATTATTTAAAGAAAATTGGGATGCTATTTAATCCATACTTAATCAATATTACTTAATCCCTAATGTTCGTTTGAAAATTTTTGGATTCAATGAATTCATTTTTACGATAATCGAAAGCTGAAGATGATGTCAGGTTGATAATAACAATTTTGAAAGTTGAAGAGTGAAAATAAGCTCTTAAATAACATTTCTTATATCTTCAAAATTTAAGTATTTTTCATTAACTTTAGAAGCCTTTGTAGTTCAAATTTATACATTTTTCATTCAGTAGAAACATGGATTACTTAATAAGTAAACATATCCATTCTTCTGAAGAATCAAATTTTAAAAGAAGTTCCACAATGACTAAATGCTTGGCTATTATTTCTATTGTTTTCGAATTAAAGTTTAGATACGATAAATTTGTTCTTCTTTTTATTTTGCTGAATTAAATAGTGTATCTGTAATTCGAAAAATTTCATAGTCTAAAGACAAAAAAAAACATATCTACTGAAAATTGCGTATAAAATTAATTAAAAGTATTCTCTAACATGGCTTTTTAATCTGTAATTGTTTTCTCCTTTACAAATTTTCGTGCAATCATTTTCTATTTAATTATTTACATTTAACATGAAAATCCTTTAACAACTATTTGAACTGATGAGATAATTTGGTAAATGTTATTTCTGGAGAATCAATAAATATTGTAACGAAACTTGTTCAAACTTGTCGTGGACCGGGTAACTCAGTGACAGAACTGAAAGCAGCAGCTCGCACGTTCGTATCTGACTGCAGGTAATTTGCCCAAAATTATGATTACATAATAAAAAGTCAATGAACTGAACGAAAAATTATTTAGCAGCAAAACTTAACTTCTTTGTCCAAGTTTTTCAAGACTATAACTCTAAAAGTTGTCACCAGAGGATGACACCAGAAACTGGGGACTGCTTAAAGGAACTGCTTTAAAAAATAGCTTTATTCTTTAATTATTCTAGTTTATTTTAAGTCTTAATTTATTCAGTAATTCCTTATTTATTTTTTATTGTAAATCTTCATGCTCATTTAGTTAAAATATCATTAATTTATTCTTTATGATTCTAACTATCCAGCAGTTGTTGGCTGCGCACTAGTCATTCTGTGGGGAGATTCGAGAGGCTGTTGGTGAAGTCGTTACGTGGCATTTTGAATAAAGTCGGTTTTTGTTGGTTTAGTGAAATTGTGATTCTTGTGTGTGTTTCTTGTGGCTTTTTCTAATGTTTGTAGCACCAATGGATGCTTCTTGTTGTGTTTGGTGGACACTCAGTTTATTGGAAAAGACGGTGAGTCATTTCCATTAACTTTTGATACTGTATTAAGTTAGAAATGACATCAAGTATTTTAGTGAACCAGCATTTTAAAAAATATACAGCCCGCCTCCTTATAACCCATTCTATTCAAATCATTCTCCGAAAAACGAAAGTGCCTTTAAAAAAGTGCAAAACGTAATTTGCCGAAAATTATAGTTACATAATAAAAAGTAAATGAACTGAAAGAAAAATTATTTAACAGTAAACTTTAACTTCTTTTAAAAATAAACTTAATGCATATACAGAAAACTTTTAACTTCTACAATGCATAATGGCAGAACTGGTTTGGTGAATGCCTATCATAAATCATATAAATCGTAACAGAAATTTGTAAATTACAGGCTCCGTCGAGGCTGTGTGTGACGCAACTGACTAGCCACTCATCATCAGGGTATGCTTTTATAAAAACTATAATCTCCTCTTCTTCTGAAGCTCGTAGTAAAAATCAAATGTTTAATTTCTTTACTTAAAATGTAAATAAAATTGCTTTTCTAAAACGTCCCAACCATTTTAGAATAGTTTTTACAAACCAATATATGAAATCTTATTTACAACACTGGTATATTTTTTCCATAAATTCTTGTCTTTGGGCAATAACTCATGCTCATTTTCCATCTTTTCAATTTAGAATTTTTTAAACTTAGTTATAGGATACTGAAGTTAAAATAAAATGCAACCATTTGATTTTGTGAAACTACTTCGTATCATGGGGGGGGGGTCCTCTTCCAGGAATGACTATATAAGGCATCTTAAACTCGAAACAAGCCGAAAAAAACATCAAAGTTCCTCCATGTTGTGTAGAAAAATCAGAAGTGTGATTTTTTATTCTCATTAAAATTTATCTTTAATGAAATAACAATTGAAGAGATTAAATTTAGCTGTCTTCTCGTCTATCTGGATTTATCAAAAATATGACATATTATTAAAGATACCGCTTTTCAAAAATATCGTACCTCCAAAGAGATTTATGTATTTAGAGAGAGTGATATCCAACAAATAATACGTTTCCTCACAGAACAAGAAATTGCTGATATCAATCCAGATCAGTCGCTTTTCAAAAAAGAAGTCATTGAACAAGTGTGTCGTTTTCCAAAAGCCTTCATCATAAATTCCCTGGACTAATTGCTTTTATCGAACAAAATGTATTCCCCTCACAAAATGAAATTAGATCTCTAGAAATCGCTTGGAAGCAAAGTCATGAGGGTATCACAGAACTCCAAAAGCAGAAACTTCTGAAGCTGCGGATTGAATCTCTCACAACACGTCATAAATGTAATACTCGTACTTATGACAGAATTTAAGGAATGCATGTGACAAATTTACATTGTGGATCAAACACTATTGCACTTGCGAGAGAA
Source organism: Argiope argentata (assembly GCA_026289955.1). Lineage (NCBI taxonomy): Eukaryota > Metazoa > Arthropoda > Arachnida > Araneae > Araneidae > Argiope > Argiope argentata. Next base: position 367,522 of record JAOUZG010001077.1, on the reverse strand, counting down.
GTACTGGATAATTAATGCAAAGAAAACAGTACGCAAAGTGATCTCGCAGTGTGTACGATGTCGAAGGCATGAAGCAACGTCTCTGTCAACGCCTCCTGATCCGTTGCCAGAGGACAGAGTTCGAGAGGCTTCGGTGTTTGAGATCGTCGGCTTGTGTCTTGCTGGACCCTCTCATACTTCGAGGTGGAGAAAAGAGTTGGATTGTGTTATACACCTGTGCAGTATTCCAGGCTGTGCACCTTGAACTGATCCAATCCCTATCTACAGAAGCTATTTTTCTAAGTTTTCGAAGATTCATTGCTCGCCGTGGACGTCCAAAAATTGTGTACTGTGATAATGGCACTAATTTCGTTGTTTCTTGTAACTTTGTGATAGTGAATCAGTGATAAATTCACGTCCTTTAAATTATATTTCTGAAGACTCGGCTGATCTGCGTTCTATAGCTCCAGTTATGTTTCTACAAGACATTCAGACGGTGGGAGTCCCTGATTTGGACCACCTAGATAAAATCATTCTCTTAAAAAGATTGCGACACCTACAAAAACTGAGAGGAGACTTAAGGAGAAGATTTAGATCAGAGTATCTTGTCAACTGATTTTAAACAAGTCTAATAAAAATTGCCGATCTTTGGAAATCGGGGAAGTTGTCTTAATTGAAAAGGAGGACATCAAAAGAACTTTTTGGCCGATGGAACGTACCATTTCTGCTTTTCCTGGAAAAGACAGTAATACCCAAGTGGCAAAAGTCAAAACAAGTACTGGTGAGTTCCTCCGACCTGTCCAGCGATTGATCCCACTCGAGGTCAAATCTTCAATTGGGAGAGTGGAAGAAATCGAATCAGGGAGTACTGGTACGGATTGCGTTGGTAAACAGTAGATCGAGGTAAATTCTAATGAATCTGAAGTTGCTCTACAGAAAAAACTGAAGAAACTAGCTACCACAAGAAATGGTAGAAAGAGGAAACTTCCTTCTAGACTTAAAGATTATGAACTTTAAATTTGTTTAATGTTTGATAAAGCCCATTTATCAAAGGTGAGAGTATGTGGAATTAATCTATTCATTATTTCTTTGTTCGACTTTTCTGTATTTTGTTTTGGCAACTGCAATAATTTGTATCGTTATCGTTTTGTTGTGTATATATTCGAATTGCTTCAAAGTAGTTTTGCTTTTCACAATAATAAAGTGATGAAGGGACATTAATATGGTGTATTTTTGTCGTATCTAGCAGTTGTTTTTTTTTTTTTTGTGTGATTAATTGTGCCGTTTCAGCATATTTTTTTGTACAGTGTCATCTTTCGGCGTTTCTGGGACTAATTATTTTTCGCGCAATTCGTTTCCTTATGTTTTGAATGAATTGTATTTTCGCCAATTTTGAAGCCTTTACACCGAGTGTAATAATATAAAAAGGAAAACTTTAGTTAGTTATAAATATTTATTCATATCAAACTATAACGTTTTATTATTCGTTTAGTAACGGTTATTCTTTTTTAATTTGTTTTAAAAATATGTCTGATATTCAGAATTGAATCACAGAAAGTTTAAAGGAGGAAGTTATATGATGAATAGTTGTATCAAAAGTAGGCTCAATGATTTGCGTTTAATTGTCAATGAAATTGCTTAAGAAGTAGATACTTGAGTGAATTTTGTTACAAGAAAGATTTATGAAAATGCCATCAGATTCCAAAGATTTCATCAGTGAAAGGAATATAAATGAAAATATTTGCATAGATTCAGCTTTGAAGACTAATGATTTTGGAATAGCAGAAGAAGTTGATAAGATGCCTCCTTCCGAAATTCTAATTCCCAAAAAACAATTTATGTGTCAATTATGTGAAAAATTGTTTTCAGTGAAAGCTAGCTTAAAAAAGCATTCTTTTGTGCATTTCAAAGAAAAATCTTATGTATGCGATATTTGTCAAAAATCATTTGTTCGGTTAACAGATTTAAAAGATCATTGTTATCTACACACCAAAGAGAAACCTCACAAATGTTATATATGTAGCAAAGCCTTTACACGCAAATCTCATCTCAATGATCATATTACTGTTCATACAAGAGAAAGACTACATGTATGTGAAATATGTAGCAAAGATTTTGCTACCAAATCTCATTTGAAAAGGCATTATATTGTACATACAAAAGAAAAACCACACGAATGTGAGATGTGTAGCAAACAATTTTCTTTTAAACAACAACTAGACACTCATTACCTTAGTCATACAAAGAAAAAATCCCATGTGTGCAGTATTTGTGGCAAGGCATTTTCTCAAAAAGGTCATTTGAAATCGCACTGTCTTACACATGAAGTGGAGAAAGCTCACAAATGTGATATGTGTAATCAAGCCTTTGCTCTGAAAGCCTATTTGAGAAATCATTATCGAATTCACACGCAGGAAAAACCTTATTCATGTGATATATGCAGTAAGAAATTCGGCCGAAAATCTAATTTGTCAGTGCATAACCTTATCCACCATCAAGAAAAATCCTTCATTTGTAATATCTGTAACAAAGCATTTTCTCTCAAATATAGCTTATTAAAACACCATCGCTTGCATGAAAGATGATGGTGTTGTGATTACAACCTGATGTGAGTGGCCACTCTTATATAGTTTATTTTTAATTTTTAATTCATAATCACTAATCCAAAACATTTTCTTATATGGGACAAAAACTAACATTTCAGAAATTTTTAATTGGAAACAAACTATAGACATAGGATTAAACATTGTTCATTTCTACCTGCTCGTGTTCTAATTGTGCTTGCACAGTTTTTTTCAATTGCAATATGGAAGTACACCTATGGGCATTGACTAAAAGCTTTGTTTTTCTTTTATATTCAGACATTTTTTTAATTATATAAATTTATCTATAGAATATCCTGAAGTATAAAATTATGAGAAAAAATGTGTAGATGGCATTCAGATTATTATTATGATTAAAACTGTCTTGGCAAATCCTACTATAATGTCAGAAACTGAATGTTGTTTTGAATTTATTTATGTATTGTGTAAATCAAGTTAAATAAAAAGCACTTGTGACAATTTAATTGAAAGAATGCTTTTTTATTAAAAACAACAGTATATTAAAAGTTATTCATATTTTTACTTCTTAGAAAGTGGAATAATAATTTCATTTTTAATAATGCTAATAGATAATTTTTAATAATTGTTTTATCATAATAGTAAAAAGCTTTCATATAAATAAATATATGATCCATAGCTCTGCAAATATATTTATTTTTGTAACTTTTAATGAATTCATGAAACTTATTTCTGTATTTAGAAAAAAGACTAATTCCATTTATTAATCCCCATTTATTTAATAAATATCTTCTTCCCTTAAAGATTTATTAACTTCATTACTCTTTCTTTACTTTCATACAAACCGAAAAGTAATTGTAATGGAAGTTCAATCTGTTAGCAAGTAATAAGGAATAATAGAGTGTAATTATTTCAGTATACAATTTGTTTCAGTAATAATATTTAATATTGAAATTAAATATTTGATCTTTACTTTAAATTGTATATTTCATTTCAATTTTTTTTTATTGTGCCAAGAAAGTCTGCTGATTAATAAGCTATAAACAGAATTTACTGAAATTAAATGTACTCAAGATTATTTTTGAGATTGTAATTTATGAGAATTTTTTTAAATATAATAACATTAGTTATTTTACTTCTTTTATACCTTCAAATTTGTTAGCCTTTTTAAAAATTCTAAGGGAAAATTCAAGGAATGGTGACCAAAAATTGCAAGAAGGATTTTGTCAAATTATAAAAATTTACTCAAGTAAATTATTATTTATTATGAAAAATTTTGAATGTGCAAATTACATGTTATATAATTTGGCAATTGATAATGTCCAATAGACCAAATTTTTTATTAGTTCTTTTTTAGATATACTTCTAAATATCCTCTTTCATCAATGCATTTTTTTAAAAATAAAATTTGTTTTTCTATATTCTCATTTATTTGTAAATAAAATTTTAAATTGAGAGAAAATATATAATTCTAATGAGTCTTAATTGTTTTATTTCAGTTCTAAATGAGCTAACATTTTCTGCAATGTTTGTATTAAAATTATTGTTAATTTTTTATTAACAAAATGAATGAAAATATTAGCATATTAGTATTGAATCGTATTTTTTTTCAGCTGTAATTATTATCATTCTTTTATTTATTGTTGTTATTTTTATTTTTCTATCATGCAAATAGAGAGTTTCACTAAAAACTTCTATGTTTTTTATTTTACTTTATTAGGGTTTTTTTCCCCCTTTTCTTTTTACTTGTGTGTCTGAATAAATTTGCAGTCAGCATCCATAATTGGATTTAATATCACCAAAATATTTGCTACTAGGTTTAGATAATGGATTTAAGATTAAATGAAAAGATTAATATTAAAGGATGTTAGGATTATCCATACATATTCACAGTTTAATATTACATTGATAGAAAGTAAATATTATTATATATATTAAAATAGAAATAGCTACTGAATAAAGCATTGTCTCTTTACAATGTTACAAGTTGGTTTGAAAAATAATTATTTCCAGGTACCATAATATTTTAAAAGTTTTATATATATAAAAAATTTGTATGCATTCAAGTTAATATCAAAATGTCTATATGCTAAAATATTCAGTTTAGATATATTCTTAATGTAAAATAATAATCATTTAAAAAAACAATCCAACATTTGAATGTGTTATCATTACTAGGAATAGAAAAAATTAATTTCCAAACAATATTGCAGTTACTTTTGTATAAGATAATGTTATTGTTAAACAATAATTGTATCGTGAAACTAATCAGAAAACATTAAAATGAAAATAGTGATTCAGTAATAGGCTAAAAATTATAAATGGAATTGAGAGGTAGAAGAATATTCGATACTGAAAGATAAAATTTAAAAAATGAAAGTCTAAAAAAAATGTTATATTCTTTTGGAAAAATAAAATAATTTGTTAAAGAAGTTTCTTTATGGTCTTCATTGATCTGAAAGGAAATAGTACATAAATTGCGATAATATCTTGCATCATATAAGCTTTAAATATAACCAATATGAATTTTAAGTACAATTTTTTGTACATTTTTACTGGGAAAGAAAATTGAATAAGTATGACTTTCTTGTAGTTTATAGCCTGAAAACCACTTCCAAAAGTTTAAGAACAGCATTGGAGAAACTTTTGGAAAAAGTGCACAGTCTCGATCAAAATAGGAAGAAATGGAGCTCCTACTGTCAACAAAGGATATACATTACTCACCTGTTGCAATCAATTAGCATGTTGCATTCTAAAATATCAACATTCTGGATCCAGAGATGAAGTACTGGCCAGCATCTAAGAATAACATGTAATTACTGAAAGAGCATTCAGGTACTGACAAGATATAGACAGAATTATACAATTAGAAGTAAAACTAGTCATAAATCCTTAGCAGGGTTTTACAAATTAACTTCCATTTTGCTACTAATGGTTATATTATAAATTTCAGCCAATTTCTTTATATGAAATCTCATCTCTGTTTTCACATGATGGAAAAAGAAGCTATGTTACAAGATCTTAGAGATATTTTATCTTCTATATTAAAAATTATCTTCTTAAATATTTAAGTGTAAATATATTAACTGCTTCAAGATTATATTTAAAATCAATTTATTATAGTGTTTCAAGTTATTGGCTTGGGCTCGAAATGTATTTAAAAGTAATTAGAATATTGATAATTGATCACAATAGATTATTAAGAAGGCTCTTATTAAAATGGATATTATTTAATCTATTCATTTATTTTAAATTATCCCTGTGTTTTTTCAGAATATAGATAAATCTCATATTTTCCTTCAAATGAGTGTGGAAGATACTTGGAACTGATTGTGAAGAACTGACAAGTCTAAATATATCATGAGCTATATTAATGATGGTAAGATGATTTATTTTAATTTAAAATTCTAGAAAAATAAAGCAAAAAACTTTTAATGAAACCATTGACTAAATTTTGAAACAGATAATTAAGTATAAATAGACCTTTATTTTTGTATTCTGTAATTTATTGTTTGTTAGAGCTCAAATTTTTTTTATAAAAGTAAAATGCCAGGATCTTTGGAGGATAATTGAGTTTCAATGGCTGCCTGCTAGATCTTTTATTGAACTATAATTTTATTAAATGTTTAGCATTTGATTTTGACAGTAAATCTTTTTTTTTAAAAGAAAAGTTGTTAACCTTTAATAAACATTCATAGATTAAATTAGTAACAAAATATTTTCAATTATAGTAGAACTGAATGTAAATATTTTGACACTCTACAGGTTATAGCATTTGACTATCAAATTGGTCCGTATTTATTTCGGAGTTCAAAAATGTGCATCTTAAAATTTTGATTACTATTTAAATGAAAACTAGATATATGCACCAATCAAACTAATATAAAACTTTGTTTCAGTTTCTCCTTTTTTTTTTTTTTTCAGACAATATTGCATTTCATTTTTATTTAATTTCATACAAATAATATTGAGCATCACACTTTCTTTGGTTTAGTTTTGAGTAAGAGTTATCAGTTTTCAATTTGAGTTTTTGTCAATATATTGCCAGTGCACTGAATAAAGCTAGTTTTCCCTTGATTGATAATGTGCTCACACAGATTAAATTTTCTTTTCATTTTATGCAAAATGAATTGTTTGAAAATGTGATTAAAATATTTGATTAAAAGTTTATTTAAAAAAACTATTTATAGGAGAAAATATTGGCATCATTAAAAAGATTACTTTTTGAACTTTAAAATCATATAAAAATTAGCATTATGCTGAAATATTTTTGGAAGTAATTGCTTAAAAATGGAAAATTTCTTAAGTTTGTTAGCTCTAAGTCAAATGATTTGGATTATAGAGCACTAACACACATGTATCCATTTTTATTATAAGTAAAGATAAAGATTTTGACTTTCTTTTGCAATAACTTCTAAATATATAATAGTACAAAAATAATTCTAATATTTCCTTACAATTAATTGTAGGCATGTTTTACAATAAGTATACAAAGATGTTAAAAAATTCTTAAAGAATTTCAAATGTGTTGTAAATGATAATAATAAAAAGAACTATGAAAATTTTGTAAGAAAACCTAAGCTATTATAAAATTTGCTATTAAAGTTTCAGATTATTTTTTATTGTTCAATGCAAATTACCATTAGTATTAGTATAAAAATATAATGAAATGTTTTTAAGTAATGAAATTAAAATTCTTTCCTTAACATGAACCTTTATTCCTAATGCAGATTTCTGGAAAGCAAATGATAATTCCAAAAAGATTTATCTCAGTTGTTGTCTATTCAGTTGTTAACTGTCACAATTTTTGGTGAATTTTAATGACTCGATTTATGAAAAATTATTGTAATGAATCGAACTATCTAAGGTTTCTGAAATAGTGTAAATTATATATCTATCAAAATTTGAATAAGCGTATTTTTATTCTAAATTGATTTTGATAGTTCCTCTCTACCTGTGGTAAGAAATAATTTAAAACCAAATTACATAAAATAGTTAAAATTTTGGACAGCTTTATTCTTGAAAAATCATCTGTTCTCTAAAAGCAGCTAGTTTTAAATATAAAAAAATATATTTAAAGCACTAGTAAAGCTCTAAATGTAAATGCTATTGACTATTTTCATAATAAATACATTTATTTGGGGATGTTACTTTCTTGCTACAAAAATGTGCATTGAATCCTAATGGATAATCTTCAACAACTAACTAACAAAAAAGAAATCCAACTTAAATTTTTTTTATCAAAGTCATAAGAAATGACACCAAGAAAATTTTTTTGGCTTAAATAAGGATTAGATTTTTAACAGTAAATATTGCATTTTTTTCCACTAACAAATATTTTTTTAATAGATGACCCTGTACTGTGTGTCCAATATGAGAACAATTCCAGACAAATATCTATGTTATGGCAGTCACTAACAGGTTACTGTAGAAAGAATTCATTCTGCATAGGTAAAAATTGATTCATTTGAAAATTTCTTACTTTGACACATGTAACATCAAATTAGCAATATTTGCTGTTATTGCATTTAATTTTTTAAAAATTCATAAAAAATCTGAAAATCATTTGAATACACAGAATATTGAAAATATCCGATAGACCCGTCATATGCATACAAAGAACAATGCAAATCAAATAGAAAAATTGAATAATTATTTGTGTCTAACGATTGCAGAAGGGGGGGGGAAATAATTAAGAAATCTTGTGTATAATCATGCATGACAAAAAAATAATCATCTTCATTTCATTTGTTTTAAATTTATGTAATATCAAATTATCCTGAACAATTGTGTGGTAATTCACCTAATTTAACATAAAAATGATTGTTTAATTAATTATAATTATTTCATAACTTTTATTTTAAAAGTTGTTTATATTATAATATAAAGTAAAATGTTCATTGTTAAATATGTTTAAAAACTTTCAGAAATTTTATTTTTTCCAAAGAATAAAATTCACAATTATAACACTATGCTTTAAAAAAATCTAACTTAGATTTGTAACTTATTTTCAATACATGCAAGCTTTCTGCAGCACTATTAATTTCATAAAGTTTATAAAATAAAGTATTCTGAATTTCGAGTAATTTACGAGTTCATTCAGGCACATGTCAGAGGTTTCAGTTGGGAAGGGAAACCCAAATAAATAAACCAAACATCACTTGACATCATTTGCCAAAAAAGGCTGTGAAAATTTGTTTTCAGATAGTATTCCAGATTATCATTTATTAATTTTCCCTGGCTTAAAAAAAAATCTAATTATTTCACAAAAATCTTTCTTGCATACTGTCATTTCAAATTATAGGGTGATAAATGAGATTTTCTTTTCAATATATGCAAGTAGTCATGAGTAGCATACCAATAAATGATCCATAAATTCTTACAATTATTTTATCAATTGAGATTGAAAATTCTTCACACCCAATGTCACTTCAAATTGATGAAATAACCCAAACTTCTGTCCAATTCCTCATATTCAAAATGGATCTTCCCTACAGAAACCTGTTTCTATAATACATAAACATTTTGTCTAAAGTGTTTTCATAGTAGGCACATAGTAATTCGTAAATCATATCTTGTTTACAAAATTTGCGAGGTGTAATCCGGAATTATTATGTTATAAGACAGGATATATCATTTACATTTAATATATATAATTTTTTCCTACCATTTAAGCAAATAAATGCATTTTAGTTATCGCAGTTGTGAATTTGGTCTCTTATTAGTCCTTTTCATGGGTTTTGCATTCTGTAATATTCTGAATATATAATTCTATAATCTGAATTTCAATTTTATAACAAAGGATTTAAAGCTTGCTTTGTTTTTTCTTTTAAGTAGACTTTATTTATATTGTTCTAAGTGGAGATTGTTTAAATCATTTCTTCTAAGAACAGAAAATGTGCTTGGACAATAATACAAAAGGAACAATCATTTAAAAATCATGGGAATTTAGCATATAATCAAGTTGAATGCCCTTACTTTAGTATGATGTTTCCTCCTAGGTTCTATGATGCATACTATTAGTCCCATACATCTACTTATTCAATATTAATATTGTGATCAAATAATTTTTTTGACAGATAGGTAATTGTAATCATTAATTCAAATTTATTTCATAAATAAAAATAGCATTTATTTTTTAACTATATTGACATTTTTTTTATTACTGCTTTACAAATAGTTTTCCCATAGACTTAAAAGTAGTATATTTGATTCTTACTTGTGTCTCTTGAAGTATTACAAAAAAGAAATTAAAAAGTAAATTGAATGATGTGATAATAAAAGTAAAAATTGCATTGTAGAAAAGTTGTTATATTTGTTTTAGAAGCAATTTATTGTGCTTAATATTCTCATTCACTTATATAAACTACAGTTATTCTTAAATTGCTACAGTGGAAGCAGAACATTTTGAAGCCATAGGTAATCATATTTTTATCCAATATGAGCTTTTCTGTTTGGTTATTATAACACTTTTTATGCAAAGAATGATAAAATGATTAAATTCTCTTCACATTCTGTTTACATTGATTGTAGTGCCTCATGTTAACAAGGCTAAAATTACAATTGCACTTTTACTGGTTACAACCAGCTTTGGTATAATGTCTGTTATAATATATATCCATGCTTATTATGATGGGGGGGATTAAAGAAGCATTTGGAACAGTTAAAAAGCTTCAGAATTGTTTCCATAGTTTAAATGTAGAAATGAAAAATTAATAAGATGTATTCTTTGTGCTTGATATAAAAAGTGATTAGCATTAAATTTTTGAATATTTATGAGCATTTAATACCTTCTTTTGGAGAAGTTCTCTTTCATAATACAAACACTAAATATATTTACTTTTTCTATATAATTTGTTTCAAATCAATTTCTTAATATTATGGCAATTTAGTCACAGTATGATGTGTTAAATATTTTTAAGTGTAGAGTTCATTTCAATTTATATTTTTTAAATATTAATTTCATTTCAAATTAATAGTTTTAATGCATGTATATTAGAGATTTGTGGCAACAAACAGCATTAGGTCTATCGGTTACTTACTTGGACACCAGCATACTTCAAGAGGTATTAATTTACACATCATAAACTTCCAACATTTTTTATTAATTAAAAATTTCTAGTCCAAGTCTAAACTTTTTTTTTTTTTTTGAAAATTTTTGAAGGTATTTATTATTATTGAAACAACTTTTCACACAATCCTAAAATTCAGTGGTTTATCACTTTACTTAATTATATTGGTTTAATTATTTCAAAAATGTAATTAAGCAAAAAGTTAAAACTTGTTCTTCATACTTTTTAAATGATTACTGCTAAAATAAACTATGAATTTAGGAAAATTGTCTATTTCTAAATGCTGCTTTTCTTTAACAAGTTGCTGTCCTTAACCTTGCACTAGATTATATTTTATCCTTCAGATTATAAATTTGTTTTAATGAAATAGTGTAATATTACTTTAAGAAATTTGTGCACAGCAAATCTTAACAATGATTGTAAACAAAAAAAAAGAGTTCATTGCAAAAAAAAAATGTTTTTAGTAATTTTGGAATTTATTTTAATATTACAACAAGTTTTCATAAAAAATATTAAAACAGTGAAATTAAATTCTGTTAAAATCCAAGTTAAAGAAATGAAAATCAATCCTCTTTGCCTTTTCTATGGCAACATTCTTTTCCTGTATCCTTTAATAAATTAAAATTCTACTGAGAAAAATTATTTTACTTGCCTTTAGCATGTATAAATACTTATTATATGTGCTAACAGACAGAAATTTGATGCACTCATGTTTCATAGCAATAGCTACAAAACCAACTGATATTTAAACTGATATGTGTGTTTTTGTTTGCAGATCAATCAGCAATATTGGTGATAAGAAATGCTCACCAATTTGGACTTTCATGACTGCTGTTTATGAAATCCATGCTTGCTGTAATAATTGCAAAAATAAACTCTCTTATGAGACAAGAGTTACAAACCAAGAATTGACCAAGCACATGATGAAAAAGTATCCGACAGTAAAATGAAAAGAGCTTCAGTGATCAACTTGTAAGATTCAGGTATTAATTGGCTTTTATGTTATTATTTTTTTAACTTAAGTAAAATTAAAACCAATTTTTGGCTAAAATTTACACTTTTTTATTTTATCTGTAGGACTGTTCCTTGATCTTTTTTAAAACATTTTTTTATGTATAATCACATTAAATATAATGAAATTAAAGACATTTTAATAAAAATTAATATTTGAAAACAGAGTTATATGGAGTACTTTGTGCAAAGTTTTCCCATTGTTTTTATTTTGATGACTTAAAAATTGTTGTCTTTCTTTAATTTTTACACTATTATAGATATTATTTTAAACTAATTACTATTGATTTTTCACTGATGTTACAAATTTTGTCAATAAACAAATGGAACGCATTTCAATCATACTTATTATTATTTGGTGGAAGCACCTCCAGATTGTTAAAATTGCTTTTCAAGTCAAATAGTGAAGAAATATCGAATACATTTTGTGCCAACTGATCACAATGCTCACTAGAGTACAAAAAAAAAAAAAAAAAAATAAAAAGAAAGTCTATAAAAACAATTCTAGAATTGAAAATTTAAAAAAATTAATTAAGCTGTGGGAGAAAAAGCAAAGTCTTCAAATTTAAAAAGCTTAAGTAATTTCTCTTTTCATTTCATTAAAAATTAAATATATAAACTTTAAATTTACTTTTTTAAAATGTTTTTTTCCAAAAAAAAAAAATAAATAAATAAAACACGATTATTAAAATATTTTTTTAAATGTCATTCAGAAATCTGGCATACATTTAGTTTATAACACTATATTTCAGCATAAATAAAGTATAATACTATACTTAATACACCTAATGAATGAATCTAAATATAAGTGCAATGATGAAATATTGTAAATTTATGCACCTTTTAATCTTTAAAAAAGGATCAAAATTTTATAAAAATGTATGTTTTTATTTGAACTCTTGTAATTTGTGAGAATTTTGACTTGTTATTGAACTTTTGTTACAGTTCTTAGCCAATACATTAATGATTACATACAGCAGAGGATATACTATTTCTAAAATTTGCTTTTAATTGAAACCATATTAATAAAAAACAAATTGTATTTCTAAAATTTATAAATTAATAATAAATGGGGGAAATACATTTTTATGCTAGATGAAATTTTTGCATAAATGTTATCTCAAACCAGAAAAATATTGCGCCAAATATCATTAAAGAAGTCATTCAGGTGTAGTCAACTATTTTAAATTGAGATAAGTTGTAAAAATTTCAGTAAAAGGATAACAAAGTATAATCATTCAAGCTATCCTTTCCTTCATTTCAAAATATAATCATTACTTTTAAAGGGATTTATTTATAAAAAGAGGCATGTCTATTATAAGATGAATAAGCTGACAAAAATATAATTATATAATGTGGATTCAACTATTTAGCATTTTATTGAGAAAAGTTACTGTAAAAAACTAGTATAAAGATATTGGGTTTGAGAAATTGCTAAAATTATTGCTCAAAGCTGTATGCATTGAAAACTTGTTTAAAGATAAGTGTCTCTAAACTTTGCATCATTTATTAATTAACATTGAATTAATTAATATAAATTAATTAAATTTTAAGTTAACATAAATTAAACTAATTAACATGAATTATTCCATCAATATTATATTAACATGAAATTCTGCAAATATTTGTGAATATTTTGAATAGTTGATAAAATAAACAAATGAAAATCTCTTCAAACTGAAATTAGATTTTTTTTGGCATCTATATTATTTAGTGAAATGAAGTATTAATAAGATGAAATGAATGATATGCTATAGTTATATTAATGCATTTTGAATTAAATTTAAGTAAAAAATAAATAAAAAAATTTTAAAAAAAGAATACTTGCATTTTTTTCTAAATGTATATTTCAACTTGATAGTCTTGATCAACAAATATAAGAAATTAAATCTTCTTGCAAACAATGTAAAAAAAAATGGAAAAATTAGTCTAAGATTTTTTTAATGAATACAAACCTCCTCTTTTTTACTATGAGTTCACAAGATGAATAATATACAGTTATTAATATATTATGTTACGAATAAATACTAATTATTACATCAATATAATGAAGAAAACTCTTAAGTGCATAAATTTTCCTTACTTTTTTTAATAGGCATGATGTCATTAATTTAAAATTGCAATTTAATTAAAAATTCCAAAATTATATTGAATTAAATACATTTTCTTTGTGATTCAAACAATGAGAAATTAAAATCTAATATCTGCTTCTGCAATTAAATTCTTAATGAAAGATTGACATCTGCAAAATATATAACTTAATACTAATTAAATTTGACCTTAAATCATTTTTACAGATTAATGGGGAAGCAATTGATGAACTTGTTCCAGGGTCTTCAAGAGCATGTACCTCGAAGCACGAGATTCTGAAAATATGTCAACTAAATTCCCGTTATCTCATTCAATAAAAACCTCAGTGCTATTGTTTAAGAAATGGATTTCATTTAACAAAAAGGCTAACTTTTAATGAGATAAAAAAAATGGATATTGAACTGCTAAAAGTATATATTTTTGCCTATCAACCTTTTAGTATAGTGTGCAATAAAGGTTTAAAGCTTTTGTCTCCGCTTTAAATCCAGCTTACCAGTTGCCAAGTAGAGACACAATAGTAAATACATAAAGGCAATCTATTTATGAAGAAGTATCATATGATGTAGAGCAGGCCTGTTTCACCATTAATAAAGCTTATGTTACAGCTGATTACTGTACTGGACTCCAGTAAATAACAAAAGTTTTATGGCAGTAACTACACTTTACTTACAAGTAGAATTCAAAATGAACTCCTTACTTCTGGAGGTTTTCATTTTGGTTTGTGCCTCACACAGGTTCAAATCTTGCTTCTGAAGAGGCAAAAATAGTTGAAAACTGGAATTTAGAAAATAAAACACTAGTAGCAGTCACTGACAATGCCAGCAATATTGTCCAAGCAGTAAGAAATCAGCTCAGATGACTGCATTTAGGATGCTTCGCCCATATTCTTAATCTGATAATTAAACATGCACTGGGTGAATTTTCCAATTTAATTGAAAAAATTAAAACTATTATGTGCCACTTTAAAAGAAGCTCATTATCAAATTCCCGATTGAATGAGTGTCAAGACTGAGGAGGTAAAGAGGCTAAAAAAATAATACAAGATGTTACAACTCGATGGAGCTCAACATTTTACATGATGGAATGGCCAAGGACGACAGCTGCCCTCCTAGATTTTAATCTTCCTCACTTAACAAGGAAGTAGTGGAAAACATTGCAACTATTATACAATATTTGAATCTTTAGAAAGTTTCAAAAATGTAACAATGATGGCAAGTGGGGAGAACTGCAGTACCACTTCTTTAGTCATCATTGTTCTAAATGTTTTAAGTGAATTTTGCGCAGAACTATTAAACTTCTCTGGTATGCTACGAGATTCAATTGTGAAAAATGTCAGAATAAAATTGAATCATTCTTTGCTAAGTAGATTAGAAGATGTAGAGAACGACAAAATTCTGGCAATATCTACATTTTTAGAACAGTGTTTTTAAGATATGGGGTCTAAATTCAAATTAACTGTTTTGTTTTTTTTTTTAATTTTAAGAAAAACAGCAAACTACTTCAGTTGCAAATATGCTAAATGATGTTTATGATCAAGCTGATTACAATCATGCAACAAATAATAGCACAGATATTCAGCAACTTACATTATCTTTATACTAGTTTTAATAGAAAGGTCTCGGAACATAAGCCAGAAAGGACAGTGAATTCTAGGGCATTATTTGAAATCAAAAGATATCTCGAAGGGATCATTAGCAGAAAGTCGGATCTACTATGGTGGAAAAATAAAAATCATTGATCTCTCTCGTTTAAGAAATGGATTGTGCTCTTGCAGTATCAGTTTCTTGTGAAAGAGTGTTTTCAAAAGTAGGAAATATCTTAACAAAACAGGGGTCACATCTAAATTCCAACAAAGTAAAAAAAAAAAACTTTTGTTTTTAAATTGCAACTGGAAAGGCAGAAAATAAATAAACTAGTTATTGGAAAAAAATTGTTTAGGTAGTAAATAAATAAATGTAAATGTTTTAAGAATTCAGAAAATAAATCTAAATATATATTAATTTGTTTTAAAAAAACCATAATAGAGAATTCAATAACAGATAAAAACTTGATTTATTTTAATTTGTTTCTTGCTTTCTTTAATCTTTTGACAAATTTTGAATAAATGTATTGTTGTATGCTCTATTAATGTGATTTATTATTTATTATCAATTAGATTTTTTAAAGACATCATTTATCATAAACATTGCAAACAATTTGAATGAGTTACATTAGAAACAATTTTATTCAAAATCATATTGTATATTATTCCAAGTTTAGTTTAAAACTATGTTTGTTTGTTTTTTCTTCTTTTTTGTTCTGTGATCGAATAGAATTCATTTTTAAGAAAAGAAAGAAATTAGGAGATGGTGTTATAGCATATGAAACTAACGAAAAAGTCTTCCAGCCTTCATTTGAGGTTTCACAGTCAATCGCTAAGACTGTCTATTTTTCTAAGCATTTCAACCTCACTTCTATTGGTTTCTGTAGTTGTTGGTTCTTTGATTCCAGTAAAGCCCCCATTCTTTGGTTATTTGATGGTGTTTATGTGTTCCTCATTATCTACATATAATCATTTTTTGAATGTTTTCTTTTTTTTTTCTATTTTCCTTTAGATCCTAAATCAAACTTTCTATCTGTACTCCTTCTGAAAACTACTTCCATATTTCAGGTATCATGAAGTAATAGCTCGTGTAAAGGCTTTACATTGTGATATTTAGATTACTTTGGCATTGGGAGAAATGTTGAAACTATTCCCCAAACAATTAGTTCTTGAAAGTGTTTAACCAATTTTGGAGATTTTTTCTGTGAACTGACTTTAGTAATTTTGTGTCATTACAAGGAATAATTTCTACTGGTCATTTAAACCAGTATGTTACAGTTATTTCTTTAACTCAGAGATTTGATTAATTTGAAGTATGATTTTGCTTTAATTGATGTATTTTTATATTGATATGTTTGATATTTTTAACATATTTTTCTAGTTTTTTATTACCGAATTATTGTTATTTTAAATGTGTTTATTTAATAATTTTTTTTAAATAATTAATAGATTTTATTTTAGTCATTATCCATTTTGTATTTAAAATTTTTCTGCGTTTTAATGTCTTATTGATATATTTTTTCAAATTTTTAGTGTTGGTTTGATTGTGGTTAAATTTCTTTGTGTATCCAATTTTCATTATTGCCTCCCATGATTTTTTTACTGAAATTTTTGTGAACAATTAGATTAGCAAGGGGCAGGGCAGTCACATTTGCTTTGGATCAGAGACCAACCCTTATTCAAGGGATTTTAGAGAAGCTGTCACAAAACTGGTAAGAGACACAAAAAAAACCCTAAAAATTAACTGATATTGTTAGTGAAACGGTGTGACAAAAATTAGTAGAAAGTCAATACAGATGTTCGCATTAAGCAAAACATTTTATTTGGAAGAAAGTTGATGGATAGTAACAATGATCTTTTCTAAATATTAATTTGATTATTTTATTAGGAAAACACATGGAATAATTTTATTGGGAACAGACAGAACAACCTGGATGCCACATTTAAGTTCAGGATTAAAGGCTTTCAAAGAGAAATCATAATAAGAGCAACTACACCTATGGCAACAAGCGCAATGACAGGAACTATTGAAAAAAGAACATTTTCAGAGATAAGGAATTAATAGTTAATGTTCAATAATTAAAAGATTTTATTAATGAAAAAAGTGGGAAAATGGACTAAATAAGAAATTTTTCTGGTACAACTTGCAATTGTCTGCTTCTATATTTATGCTGATGTATTTTGGTAAACAGCTCTTCTTAAAACTTATTGTTTGTGAAAAATAATAAATATTTTATTTGCTTGAGAAAAATTTGCTGTCTTTGATTGCACTTATTTTTACTTTTAATTATCTTTAAATCACTATAAAAGGAACAATAAACAGTGTCAACACATACCTATTAAAGATAATTAATTATAATGGTAAAATAATTTTAAAGTCTTATAGTTGCTAGCAGTGGAGTACCTATAGATTTTCTTATCTCAGAATCATCCATAATAAATATAAATGTTCAAGATGTGAATTCTCATGTTCAATAAAAGATGAGCTACGTGAGCATATTGAAGTCAATCATACTGAAGTAACCCCTCTTTGGCCAGTCCAGTCTTCATCAACATATTCATCCCCACATTGTAAAGAAATATTTTATAAATTTGTAGCTCTTATAAGGCATAAGAAGATTCATGCTATATCCAGAGTTCCAATCCCTTGTTCCATCTGCAGAAAATCCTTCTCCACCATTCAATGTTGTAGGAGACAGGAGAAAAATTTTCATGGAAATTTCAAAGAAAAATTTCCTTGGGGTGAATGTAAAGATGTGTTTCTTATTAAAAGTCAGCTATATATTCATATTTTTTAAAACCACCCTAATTTAATTAAAACAAGTGAAAGCTTAATTTTTAACTGTTGGAATGATTTCAAAAACTGGAAGGCATAAACTGAACTAATGACTTCAACATCATATATAAGAACCCGAAAGCTATATTCTTTCACTATCAGTATACATGTCACCGTAGTGGATATTTCAACTCTAAAAGCAAAGGTCTTTGCAATATAAAGTTGGCTGGATCTTGTAAAAATAATTCATATTGCCCAGCTTTCATATCTGTTAAAAGTTGCAAAGAGACAGGCCAGTTGCATGTTAAATATTTTCCTACACATGTAGGCCACATCTTTGAAATTAAACATCTTCGGCTGTGTGAAAGAGAAAAGGAAAAGATAGTTGGGCAATTGATTACAGGTGTCCCGATTTCTAATATTTTAACGAATATTACAGACACATCTTCTCCAACTACGCATTTGGAGTGGCAACATCTCAAGATATTAGAAATATTGCAAAGAAGTATCAAATAAATGGAGACACCATAAGAAATGAAAATGACATTCTTTCTGTTGAAGCATGGGTAAAGGAAATGTTGGCATTGGATCAGAATCCAATATTAGTGTATAAATTACCAGGGGAAGGCAGCTCTGAATTTCCTGATTTAGAAAAAGATTTTATCTTGGGCTTTATGAATGAAGCTCAGGAGGAATTGTTTAAAATGTATGGAAATGAAGTGTTGTGCTTTGACTCGACAAAATGGAACTAATAAATACAACATAAAACTAACTAGTCTGCTATTTAAAGATGATAATTGGGAAGGCTTTCCTGTTGCTTTTTTGTGGAGTAACAGGCAACTTGAAACAGTTTTTAAATATCGTTTTCAAAAAGTAAAAGCTCTGGTTGGAGACATAAAATTTAATGCTTTTATGTCTGATGATTATAAAGCCTTCTTTAATGCTTTGTGTGCTGTTTTCAGTAAGCCTAAATTCTATGTTTTATGTGATTGGCATGTGAAAAGAGCACTTTAAAAAAGTTTATCTGGAGCAACTAAAATAGTAAATGAAAAAGTCTCTGAAATTTTAAATAGATTATATGAGCTAATTAGTGAAACTGATGAAGCTACATTCAAAGTTTTATTAAATATATTTGTGTCTAAAATCCTTTCAGATGTTGAGACATCTAATTTTGGTTGTTATTTCATCAAAATTACTGTAATTGAACAGAGCAGTGGGCAGCTTGCTATCGTATTGATGCCAAAATCAATACCAATATGACTGCAGAAAGATGGCGCAAAGACTTAAAATACTATAGTGATCTTCAAGGAAAATGTGGGGGAAGATTGGACAAAGCTATACACAGTTTACTTAAAAATTTAAGACTTAAATTATTAAATAGACTGACCTCTCTTCAAGGGGGAAAACTAACTAAAAAAATGTGTATAATTAGAAAAACACAAAATTGCTGATGAACTGAAAGAACATTTTAAAACATTTGTTCAGACAGAAAATGCTTGGTTAATCTCATCTTCATCTGAAGTGGGAGAAACTTATAAAATTACAGTTTAAAATCTTGATTTGGAACATAACTGCAATTTGGCTTGCAATGTCTTCTATATATGTTTGCATAAAACTACATGCACATGTCCAAATTATAATTATAAAGTATAACATGTGTAAACACATTCATGCATTTTGCTCAATAGAAAAGTGTTTTACTTATCTGCAGCAAAATGGAGTTTCTAATTCTCTCGGCACTGAAAAGGGAATTCAAGAAAAACAAGCAATCATTAAAGAAAAGCCTCAACATGAAATGTTAGAAAATTTAAAATCCAATAATTATGAACCTTTAATAATGAACTTCATACCTGAAATTCAGGAATATTCTGAAGAACAGTGTAAGGAATTCATTAAAAGTTTATCAATATTGAAACATAAATGTAAAGCCATAAAAGCTGCAGAAAATTCACAAAAAACCCTTCTCCCGGTAGCTTCCACTAGGTAGCTTCTAGTAGTTTAAAGAAAATTACACCCCTAAGAATATTCCCTTTGAGAAAGAAAAAACCTGTCAATAAATTGCAAGTAAACTACAAGCAAGCTGATACTTTAAATAATATAATTTTATCAAAATCTAAGGCGTATGAAGTTACAAGAGCTAATATAGCCTCAGATCATGCATATTTTTAAAAAAATTTAATGATTTGCCTTCCTTCCAGTGTATCAAGCTTTTGTAACTTAACATGTATATATGTAGTTTTTGCACGAGAATCTGATTTTAAGATTGTAAACTTGACAGTTTGGATGTCAAAGGTAATATGTTTTTACTACCTGTCTTTCTTTTCATCCTGATGTAAATAAATTATCTGTATCATTACTTGAATGTTTTTACTATGCTAAATTTTTCATCTGAATTTCAAAGTAATAGATGCTTTTGTCTGGGAAATATATTATTTTTCTACAGTTTTTTATGAATTGTACCTTTTTTCTTCATCAATGTGTATATAAATCGTTCAACAAACATTCTTAGCTTTCTGTGTAGTTGTGTTGTATAAAGTAGAACATTTTAATGAAAAAGGTTTCGATATGAAAAACTCAAAATTGTTGTTACTAATGCTATTTTTTTCCTCCTCCTTCTTCTTCTTCTAAAATAGACGCTAAAGAATTTTAAACAGGTTGTACGAAAGAAAGGAATTCACGAGCATATTAATTTTATTCTATTGCTGAAGAGCAGATACATTTTATTTATTTTTTCAACAATTGTTATTAAAAAAAATGTGTTACACCTATTTGAATGCTTCTAAAATAATTTAAAATTGTGAAAAAGAAATATTACAGGTTTGCATCATTTTAATATTTTGCATTTTGTCTCATTCATAATATCAAAATATTTTACTTTTTTCCAGTTTCTTATATTTGCTTTATAATCCAGTCACATCTTATTGAAATGTAAAGTGATATATGCATACAAACACAGAAAGAAGAAATTAAGATTTTAAAGCTGTGTATTCAAGAAGGTAATAGAGTAATATAATCGAATATTATAAATGAAATGTGTTTGTGAGTTTGTGTGTGTCTGTTTTTTAAACATACTAGCATTCAGAGATAATCTGCCAGACATTAACTTCTGAGATGGTTAAACTGCCTCTCTCCTTTCTGTGAAATTAAGTAACACGTTGAAGAAGCAAATCACTTGAAAACTAAACTTTAATTAGAAAGAATTTCAAATGCACAAAAACTCTTTTCTTTCAAAATATAGCAGAATTGGATTACGACTTTTCTTCTGAATGGAAATATTATAGTACTTATTACTTTTACTGTACTATCAAGTTTATCTGTCATGGAGTATCAAAAATTTACATTAGTAATGTAATAAAAAGAGTGGATAGTTCTAAATAGTAAGAAATATACTATTATTATTTTTTTAATTTACTACTATCAAATCAATAGTTCTCTTTTATATTCTTTTTTACCTAATTTCTGAAATGTGTAATATTCAGAATATCTTGATCTTTTTAGCATTTTCTAATGTTGTAGAATTAAAGTTCACGGTTTTTGAAACTCATAAATGCGTAATAAATTTTTACTTGAAGATCATATTGTACTGCAATACAAATTTTTTAAATATAAATTTTGCTTCAAGTTGTAAGGTAATAGCATTTTTTGTAAAGTATCTTCCCAAGCAATTAAATATTTCTTTTTCTATGTATCAAATTTCAATAAAAAATCTTACAAAATTTGGTTTATTTCTTCTTTTTTTAAAAAATTTGTGTAAAGTGTAATTGAGTACTCAATTTAAATAATAGGCAAGTTCTTCAAAAAATTTGGCAAATATAAACAATGCAATTAGATTATAATTTTGTTTGTTACTAAATTAATTTTGTAAACCTATATGAAATAATACATTAAATTAACAATATTTATTCAATTAATATTTTTTTATATCTCAATCAATGTACATGCTGTTATGATAAGTGTATAAATAAAAAAAAAATTCTTAAAAAATGCAAAAAAAATTTGTTGGAACATTATTATAAATTTAGGATGATATCAAAAATCAAGCTCAGTGTGTTGAATGGAGAGAGTTTCCATTACAGTAGTATTACGGGCTGTTGCAGATAAAAATAAGAGACAAATAAATTTTTCTTTGCCCAAAATGATAGTACCATTTTTAACCCTTTATCAGCCTAATAAGCCCTCTTAGGTTCTGAAAAAATGATTTTAGAAGCAATTGGTAATTTAATATTGTGAATAAAATTAAATTTAATATTTTTTTAAAATTTCATATATTAGAATATTACAATTAAAATATGAAAAAATGCTTTTATCAATAAGGATTTTTTTCATTGCTTTTATAATTAATTATTTCAATACATTTGCAATTTTTAAACTTCACTTTTATTCCATCATGGGAAGCATAATTTATGTACAAGCAAGAGTGAAAAGGGGAAAAGCTAATGAAATATTTATCTATGTGATTATATACTGTGAGATTTTGATAGGGATTTCCTTATAAGTGTTTATTTAGGTAGGGGAATATAAGTACCTTTCAACAAGAATTCACTTGGTTAGACAATTTTTTTTATCCTTTCTCTCAGAGTGCGGGAACTTCTTGATGTCAGCAATTTTACAGAGCTGCTGTTGTATTAATTAAATAAAAAAGGCGGAATTGGATCAAGAAATAAGAGAACATTTTAGAATGAAGTCAATATGGACTAAATTAAGTTTAAAATAGATTTTAAAATATTAAAACATGCATATATATATATATATATAAGGTTTCTGGATACATTTTAAATACAAACTAAAATATTTATCTTTTTAAAAATTAATTTTCTGATTTTTGATTGGAACATGATTATTATTTTTTAATTAATGTTATGTTTCTATAAAGATGTCAACACAATCCAATTTACATGATAATTTGTTAATTTTAAGAAAGGTTGGAGAAGTTCAGAGATTATTTTTATTACTTATCTTATAAAGTGTGACTTAATTTTTTAGTAAAACATATTACACTTTTTTTTTTTTTTTTCAAAAATTTACAACAGAATACATAGTGGAAAACTTAGAAAGATTTAAAAAATGATTAGTTAAAGCTAAGATGTATATATCTTTGAATAAAAACTGTGCATAATTACAAGACAAATAAAAGTCTTTGCCAAAAAACACAAAGATGCTTCATTGTTGAGGCTATTTTTTAAAAAAATAATTTTTTCAGAATTCGTTTGATAGTTGCAAAATTGAAATTATATATTACACTTTCTAATTTCAGCAGTGGTTAATAATTTGAGAATCCTTTTTAATATATTTATGTTTTGTTACTGCTACTGCCATCCTTTCTTTAACTCATTTTCTGAAATAATTGCATAATTTATCTCAAATTATTTCTAACATTTTAAATTAATTTATAAAGTTAACAAAAATTGCTCATAAACTTTATTATATGGAGCCAAAAATTATCCACGTTTTCAATTTTATAATTTAAAATTTCAGCTATGACAAAATTAATTGATGATTTGGTTGACATGGATGAAAAATCTAAACCGTGTTTATTTGCTGGGCCAAATATTTTTCATAATCATATTTTTCAGAACAATAATGTGAAAAATCTCATAAAATTTCATTATTATTTGATGTTAAGTTCATTCCATAATACCGTACACTCGTGAATCCTTTATTAACCTCCAAATTTCTTGTTTTCCTCGTATTTTTATCTCTTTCTGACGTCATGATGACGTGGGATTTCGCGTGAATTTCATTGGCTCGGATCAAGGATCATTTCATTCATTTGCTATCTTGAAGGTTTAGTGCAGCTTAACAGTTTATGGCAGTTCTTCACCTGCTACGCTCACGTCAACATCTCCCAAGCTCGAGGATAAGCCCCTGATGGGGCTAGGTGCCTCGTTAAATGGACTCATTGTAGTTAACTTGAATCCCTTTCTAATGGACCTAATAGCGTGGTCTAGGTAACAGTTTTCGGAATGTCAGAGTTTGAACCTGGCTGAACTTTTTTTTAAAAAAAATTTTATTCAATCAAAAATTTAAAATTCCTTTTAATGAATATGATTTTATTTTTTCTATCCCAAAATAAATATTTATAATCGAAATACATTATATTAAGTTTAATATTAAATATTTACATTTAATATTAAAATCAGTCAAAGCTCCTTTGTTAATATTTATTAATTGCTTGGTAACATAAATATAATTTTAGGTAGTTAATTTTAATAAAAATAAAAACTAACTTTAGTTAACAATTGTAAAAATATTCTTGCATATTAGTTTTATAAGCATCTGGGTGGGTAAAATATTTAAATCAATTTCTTTGAAGATAAAGTTCACAATTCTTCTCCAATAGACCGTTATTAAAATCAACTTCAAATGAAAGCAATTAGACAATTCTATTCATTATTCAAGTTTCTTTACAGATTAAAAATTTAAAAAAGTTTCGGCCATGGATGAGCTTCAAATTGTATATCAAATATCAAGATCTTGTCTCTTATTTTGTTAAGGTTTTACATTAATTGGAAAATGTCATATAATTCTAAATTATGATATTAAAATTAGACAAAAACATGTATTATCAAATTAAAGTTCAAGAATGTTACGTTTTTAAAAAAATACAGATTATTAGGGGTGACCATATACAAATGTTCAGTGACTAAATAAAGCTTATGATTCAGTTAAGAGCATCTTTCTGTTGATAATAGGAAGCACAATTTATCACACCAAATAATTGTCTATGAAACATAAAGAAAATAATATTTCATTTTAAAATACAATTTCCCTACATAATTCAAATATTTTCATTTAAACTAGGAGCATTAATAAGAACAATTCAGAGCTGCTTTGAAAAAAGAAATAGATTTCAACTATCCCGGCCTAACAGTTACAATTACTATAAATAATTGATCAAAAATTATATTAGCATTGAATTTTCAACGTCAATTGATGATTCAAAGCCAATTGTGACACCGCAAAATGCAAAGTTTTCGACATTAGTTGGAAACACAAATGCAAATTAGAAATTTCTAGTTTTCTCTATTCTGTATTATTTTAATTCGAAAGTACTTCAAAATTAATCAGAAAATTCGATTAATTAACAATGTTTAATTTTAAATAAATCAAACTTTATAAAAATAAACAGAATCGTTTGAAATAATCGGTCAAAACATGTTAAGCCTGACCCCATTACTGTTGGGAAAAAAAACTGAATTCGTTGTTTATTTGGCGGCAGGGAAACGAAGATTTTTGGCGAGAAAGTTAGTTTTTGATAACATAGTAAAAAAACTTTTCTATTAAAATTTTTAAAAAGACTGCATCAACATCAAATGTCGTCCTCCACAAGCTTCAAAAAATTTACTTGACCTTGAGTGGATGAATAAAACGCATTTTATTAACGATTGAAAATTTGAACAAGATATCTGTGTATATATAGGGAAAGTGTGAGCCAATAGTAGGAATTGAAAAAAATACAGGATAACCGACAGTTTAAATGAACCTTAATAGCAAGTTAAATAAATCAAATACAATAAGTAAACCAAACTATGAAATATTATTCAGTTATAACAACAAAATCACTGGGTTATCGTGGCTACGAAATTTTAAAATGGATATAAATAGAATATGTTTAATTGTATATACCAGTGAAATGACAGAGAACTGTCCTTTGAAGCTTTTTATTTGCATCCAATTGCATAGCAATAGTTAACCATGGCTTAAATAAGCTTTAAAATTGAACAGGTAAAAGCGAGAAAAGATCTCCCGTTGAAATATAATGGGGAATGGATAATGCGGTTACAGTGAATACAAATTCTATACACACAGCACGTGTTTATATCTTGTCCCACGGCCTAGAAGGGTTGCACTCTCTCTAATATTATACCAGCTTTAATATTATACCAGGAGTGCCTAGCCCCGGCAGCGCCTTATCACCGGTCATGGCTGGAGTTCTTCCTCTCTGCAGTCAGCTATCACACGTGGCCGTCTGCGATGTGGACTGAAAGAAGATGGTAAGTTCAACGGGGTACCCGTCCTGCGTAGCAAGGTTATCCCATTGTCCTGGTAGCATAGAGAACCTGGTATCGTGACTGCACTGGACTACGTGTGGCGTTGATTCTGCTGCTGGTCGATCTGGTGTCGTATGAATAGAATTTTCCCTGGCGCCTAGCCCCTGCAGGGGTTTATCCTCGGTTTTGGGAGATGTTGAATGGAGCGCTGCAAACAGGAGACTGGCTTTGACTGGAGTTGCTCGCAAGTCGTATGGTGAGGAGGAGAGATGCTTTGCCTTTGGCTGATGTCCTAGTGGAGAAATGACTACTTAAGGACTGCACAGGGCAGTTTTGTAAGGTTTTGACGTTGTAGTAAGGGATCTTATTCAAAAAAAATCTTGGAAGTAGGACACTTCCCGACACGATGGAAGACGGCAATGGTGATCCCAACTTACAAGCCAGGAAAGGAACCCATGAATCCTTCTAGCTATAGACCTTTATCACTCTTATCCTCATTAAGCAAAATTGCTGAGAGTGTAATTCTTAAAAGACTCAATGAACACCTGATAAAAAACAATACCCCGTGTCCAGAGCAATTTGGGTTCAGACCGAACCTCTCTACGACACACCAACTCGCCAGAGTATCCGAATACATCTGAAGGATTCGTAAACAAACAAAAAAAAACAGGAGCCGTCTTCTTAGACATTCAAAAAGCGTTCGATCGAGTCTGTATAAATGGACTCATTTACAAGTTGATTAATTATCAGACTCCAGGCTATCTGATTAAAATCCTTGAGTCTTATCTAACAGATTGATCATTCAGAGTCAGGATCAAACAAGAGCTATCGGATACAAAATTATTAATGCAGGATCCAAGTAGGACCGGTACTCTTCTCGCTCTACATTAATGACATAACCAAGCAGTTTAACACTATGTTATGCTTGTATGCAGATGACTCAGCTATACTGGCCAGAAATAAAAATCCTAAATACATACACAATGCGCTAAACAGACATTTACACAAACTGGAGGATTGGTTTCAGAAATGGAAAATAAAAATCAAAACCTCCAAAACCGAGGCGGTCATGTTTCACAAGGCCCCAAAGCAGCCAAATTTCCCCAACCTAACCATTAAAAATAGTCCCATCCTATGGTCTCAGGAAGCAAAATAGTTAGGTGTAATATTAGATTAAAAAATTAAATTGGAGAAAGCACTTTTTATATGTCAGGGACAAGTTCCAAGCCCTATCGCGTAAATTTTATCCCCTAATAGGGCGGAACTCAAAAATGAATAGGGACATGAAAATACTTATTTTCACAGCCTATTTGCGTCCAGTAATAACTTATGCATGCCCAGTTTGGGGTCATGCCATCAAATATAATTTAAATATCATGCAGCAGCTATACAATAAATTAATTAGACAAACATGTAACGCTAGGCGATTCATGAGAACTACGGACATTTGTAAGACTTTACAATATAGCAGGTTTAAAGACCACATTAAAAAACTCTCTACTACAATAATATGGACAATCACGAAAATGAAGCAATAGCCCAAATCAGCAAATACTCCCCCAATATTAAAATTAAAAGACCTCGCAATGTTTTATTAATTGATTAAAAATTGTCTTCAAACACCAGCTTTCCAGAGTCCTTATATCTCAACTACCCACCACCCAAATAGAAACTCTTTGATTTGCCCGCAGTAAACAATAGGAAAAACGCAAAAATATCGTAAACAAGCTGCTCTCTCTAGGTCTTTACATAGCTCCTTGTAGCCCAACACCACTGACTCCTCCCCTGATCGAAGAATGGACCGCCATTAGACGACGCCTTCTGCTCCCTCACCCCCACCCAAGACAATGGCCTTTGAGCCGGACAACCACTCAGAATACCCAGAGCTCTCGCAGACAAGGGCAACACCACCGCCAGGTACTCCAAGCGCCAGAAAAATGGGGATAGCCTTGATCCACAAGGCGGGTGCCCCAGTCAAACCTTCCCACTATTTGAGTAAGGGATCCAAAAGAGAATGAAAAATTTTTTCATGGGGTCAGAGGCTGACTTCATTTCTTGGATAGCTTGCTTGAGGTTTGGGAAGACCTGGAAGAGTGATTTGATTTCGTTGAGCAGGTCAAAAATGTCAGGATATCAGTGTCAGAGCTGCCTAGGTTATTTGATTTTGGGGGTGCATTTCTAGAAGTTGGAGGATTTTGTGGGATATTAGTTTTAAGGATACTGGAGAAGGATGATTTGGATCTAACAAAGTTGGAATTAAAATAATAAATTCTAATATTTTGAGGGGTTTGAATTTTAGGATACTTTGACCGAACTGCTCACCAGTAATACATTTTGGGTTATTGATTTTCTCCTTCTGGGAGCAATTTCTAGTCTAGTGGTCATTGTTGCACTTAAGGCATCTTGTTTTTGGGGAACAGTTACTTGAAATGTGACCAAAATTATTACAGTTGTAGCACTGGGATATGATATTACGGTATCTGTAGCTTTTTATGGTTACTTTCAGGTAATCAATATTTGTAATTTTGTAGATTTCGCCAACTATGTCGTTTTTATTAAGTTCTATTTAAAGGATAGAGAGGGGTCTCCCGGTTTAAAATTGGGATAGACGGGTAATTCTGTTTACAAAGAAGCCTCTGTTATTTAAATTGTTTTCGAGATCATCGGTCCTATAGTCAATGAGGAGCCTCTTTAGAACTACTTTGACAGGCCTTTTGGCTTTCGGGGGTCAATCATTTTCTTTTCAAAATTCCTGTATGGCTCTATGAGTTTCGATAGATTCAAGGTAGATTTTAAATAAAGTTATTACTAAGGATATTGTTAATAACTCCAAATTTTTCATTAATTTTTTTCGAGGATTTTAGTGTAGTTATTAGTAAGTTTTAACGTTATAGGTAGGATTTTGGTTATGGGTTCAGAAGAGGTATCTACAGGGGGGGGGGGGTCAGTCGGTACATCATTTAAGGCCTCAAATCTGTTTTTCAAAGTTATAGGACTAGAGGGTGGGATAACTTCAATAGGTTTTGAGGTTTTTCTTTTTGGGGAGATTTTAAAACTTTTATCTTTCCTAAATAGGCAGTCAAGGGATAACACTGAACTCAGCTCACCTTCTGTGTTCTTAATCTTGCATTGAGAGAGTAGAGTCTCTTTCCTGGCTTGCTCTGTAAAATCTACTACGGCTGGGCCTTTTTCCTGAAGGAATTTGAACGGTGCCTCGTTGCGACTCAGTTCACTTCGTAAACTGGGGAGGAGTCCATCCAATTCCTTAACTCTGAGGCACGTGCATAGGTAATATCCAGGATCTGCATTGCCTCCCGGGTTATTTACACTTGCGGTAGAGTCTAAGCAGGCCTTCTTATCGGCTACTCCTTCTTCATCGACCCCCTTCCGCAACAAGTCCTTATAAGAACGAGTCGGGGTTAACGATGCTCCTTCCCTAGCTCCATATCTATCCATAGCTGAGTCCGTAGTCACCTGTCCTCCTCCATAGCTAAGGAATGGTCTGGCGTTTAAGAGTACATTTATTGAGGCGCCTAGCCTGGGCAGGGGCTTATCCTCAGGCTTAGCAGATGTTGTCTGGAGCGCTGTTGTTTATGAACTGCCATGAACTGAGTATTGGCATGCAGTACCCAGAAAGGTTGGGGACATGGAGAGAGGATGAGGCTGAGATACTATTTGCTGTTGACTATTACTATTAAAGAAATGGAGAAAAGTTTTGAGCTTTAGTTTAGGGACTAGCTGGCTTACAGATAGTATTAAATAATATAAGGAAATTAGCTGTTGCACCACTATTGCTTTTCACCTCTTTGACGGCTTTAATTAAGTTGGGGAACATAAGAAATAGTTTTTTTTAATTTCATTAAAGGCATCAATCATATTAATATCACCAGTAGAAGGTAGACTATTTTGGATTGGTTCATCTTGGGTGGTAATTTTTTTGTTGAGGGAGATTGGTTATTAACGAGTAAGCATAGGAAAAATTTTGTTTTCTAAACCTGGAATTAAGGTGATTAACTCTATTTTGTTGGGGACGGGGGGGTTGCAATTTTGGAGAACTTGTGGCACCCTCTACACGTGGCAGTATTCCCCAGTTGCTCACAATTAACACATTTGGGGTCAATATTTTTTCCACTTATGTACAATTTCTGGTTTGATGTGTATTACTACATTTTAGACAGCGTGGCTGCATACCGCAATTGCTGGTTATGTGCCCGAAAAGGTTACAGTTGAAGCACTGGGAAACGGAATTCGGTCCCCTGCAACTCTCTACAATAATTTTTAGATAACCGATTTCTTTGAGATTATAATTTCACCTACAACTTCGTTTTTGCTTAACTCAACTAAATAAATGGGAAGGGGGTTCTTGATTTTGTACTATACAATTTTGTTAACAGTAAAGCCACGCTCGTTAAGATCACTTTCTATTGATTCAGTTTCTTAATCAATGAGCAAATCTTTAAAGATTATTTTTACATGTATTTGTGATTTTGGGGGAATAATGTAAGATTCTAAGTTATTATCTTCACAGAGTTTTCTGATAGCTCGGTGGATTTCTTCAGATCCGGGGAAGATTTTGATAAATCCGTTCGTTAATACATTATTTCTGACATCGAATTGTTCATTGATTATTTTTAAAATTTCATTATAATTCTTAACATACTTCAGCATTATGGGGGGGGGCGTTGGGGGGGGGCTTTTCAGTTACCTTATCACAGGGGTATCTATTTGTTCACCATTAAGTACATCGAATCGGTTATTTAGGCTAATCGGATCAGTAAGTGGGGTAGGTTCTTTAGTTTTAGCAGATTTTCTTTTTGTGGAAAATTTAAAGTTAGAGTCCTGGCTATTTAAGCAGTCGACAGAGATAGCAGAATTGAGCTCTCCCTGGATGCGCTTCAATATGTCCTGGTGTGCTTGGAGTTGGGATCTCACACTTTCCAAGACTATTGGGTTCTTTTCATGGTTTTCTTGGACCTTCTTCTGGAAGTGTCTCACATCAGCACTTAGCAAGAAGATAGTTCTAATACACTTTTGCGCCTGTCACATGTTCAGTTGCAACATCTGGGATCCAAGTTGTCTCTAATGTTCTCTACATCATCGTAACAAATTCTCTGACTAGCCGCTCCCGATTCTTTGTCCCCCTTTACCAATAAATCCTTAAAACGAAGAATCGGGGTGACGATGAAGCCCCTTGCACTAGCTCCGCGTAATCAGTACAACCGTCCTCCTCCATGGCTGAGGACAGAATGGGTGATCTGGCGTCTAAGAGTAGAGTTAACGGGGCGCCTAGCCCCGACAGGGGCTTATCCCCGGTCTTGATGCTTCGATAGCGGCATGACTACAAATATCTAGACTTGATACTCTGCGAAGGCAATGGAGATGTTGAAATGAGGTAAATTCTGTGAAAGCTACTCGTCCAGGGGAGGAGGGGAGGAGGCGTCCAATCGGAAGAGACCTCTGCAGTGGTGTAGGAGCGGGAGAAGTTGGTCAGATCTTGGCGGGTTTGGAGGAGGAGTTGGATTAACTATTGTTCGACTTGATCCAATGAGGAATTGCTGTTTACTAGAAGGAGAAAAGAGGAACTTTGCAGGACTTAACCGATAAGGACATTCAGGATTATGAGCGATTATTCATATATTCTCGTGTTAGCTACTGCGTTGATGGTTGCGTTTTTCGAGATGGGTGAAAATGGTGATGAGGGCGATATGGACGCCCAGGACTCAACATTAAAATCAACAACACAATTGTCCCTTTGTCTCAGGAAGCAAAATACCTTTTTATAATCATGAACAAAAGTTTAACCTGGAAAGCACACATTAATTTTATTAAATCCAAATTCCGAGACAATTCGCGTAAATTTTTACCCCCTAATCGCTCGGAATTCAGACATGTGCAGGGAAAATAAAGTGATTATTTATACTGCTATTCTCAGACCTGTTTTAACATATGCAAGCCCTGTTTGGGCATATGCTGCAAAAAGCAATTTTAACACCACTGACAGGTGCCAAAACATTATTCTCAGACAAATCACTAAAGTGAGATGGTTCATGAAAAACGAAGATATCCGTCACCCTTTAACCCTCTGGGCGTTTCCATTCTACGAGTGAAACTTCTGAAAAGTGAAGGAAGCGGGACTAGTTTTCTGTAGTGGAAGCGTGTCAGTTTTGCAGAAGAGATGCACAGCAAGCGTTCAAGGGTTTCTTTCTTTCCCCTCCCGTTCTTCATGGGAGGTCAGCTAGCCTAGGGTATCAGCAAATTACAACCTATTCATGCCAAATTTTATTGCTTTCGTTTATTTTGTACGGCTACAAACGTCAGATGGTTTCTAGGAATAGTGTATAGGTTGCTTTTTAACCCCGATTGCTGATAGCACTTTCTAAACTGTTACACAGTGTAAATATAAACAGACAGGTTTTCACTTAATTTTTGCTGGATATATTAAGTACAGAAACTTTCATCATACATTCGGTCTTATTATACATATATTTTCAAAATAAGCAATTAATGAAGGATTAAAATTGTATTCATATCCTTTTATTATTTTTCCAAATAAATTATTTTGCACCGAGCAATCAATAGGTGAAATAAAGTAGCATTTTTCTAGATTTAGAACTAAACATGGATAGTTCAGGTAATCAGATACATATAAATAACAATATATAACATAAATTATTTTTTAGAAGAACGAGCATCATATTCTATTATAATAAGAGATACAAATCAACAAATTGATTAGATGTCTAAAAAAAGCATAATTCTAGAAATATAATTAGTTACTAATGTATTTATGATCCGAGTTCTTAAATACCCCGTAGCAATTTTATCAAAACTCAATATTGTTCGTAATCATTGCTTTTTATTTAAAAAAAAATTATGGCATCTCCGCTCTTGAATGCTTCTAAATAAGGAAATTTTAAAGTTCAAACATCATGAAATATACCAAAGTAAATAAAGATTAAATATCCTTATTAAAAATTTATTTATCAAATTATAGAATATTCTAGTGATTTTAAGGTGTTTGTGAAATTTATAAAAATTATCAACATTTTTTGCGATTTTTCTTT
Organism: Argiope argentata; assembly: GCA_026289955.1. Taxonomy (NCBI): domain Eukaryota; kingdom Metazoa; phylum Arthropoda; class Arachnida; order Araneae; family Araneidae; genus Argiope; species Argiope argentata. Next base: position 334,395 of record JAOUZG010001077.1, on the reverse strand, counting down.
CATTTTTTCCCATTATTTTGAGTACACATCCAATGATATTGCTACCTTCAAAAATATTAAAAGGCAACTTGAACAAACAAACGATTGTTTTAAAATATTAAACTGCAATATATTTTATTCCACATAAATTTCTGTGCGTTTATAATGTTTGGTATTCTTAAAAACATGCAATGGACATAAATTAATTTTCTAATTTTCGTCCATTCTGAAAAGAAAACACTAATGATTTATTGCTTTATTTGCTAGTTTTATCAAGCAAGGTAATTCACAAAAGTTTCAGTTGTACCTTACATTACATCTTTGTATTTTACATCTTTTTATAAAATCGACCGTTGAAAAGTAATTGGTGTCATAAATATGTGAAATTAAACTTGTAAAACATATTTTCACTTATGTAACTTTGCAACATACCCTTTTCTTTCTCTTATTAATGACCGCTAGTAGTGGAGATAACAATCATTGAAATTGTTTTTAATAATTATTCCTGCCGATGGATTCAATAAAGGAATAAGCATCTAAGCTTGGTAGGAATCCCCAACGGTTCCACAAATTAATTTTAAAAAATTCAATGTTTTAGAACCGTATTTGAAATTTGCTTACAAGAAAAGGTTACTTTTGTGGATTATCTCCATAGGCATGATAAAATTACCAATATATATAAGTAAATGAATTTAATGAAGAGATAGTGGTAATGCTATTTCAGTGACGTTGTGATGTATAAATTTTACAAATATTTGTCAGCATAGTTTGAAAACTCTCGAAAACTGGCATAAGAGGTAAGCGATTCCTTATTTAGAAGCAATAACCGGTTTAAGCAATTACTTTCAGTCATGAAAGAAATATGCTCTGTTATAACAATGAGTTGAAATCTTTTGCACAATTGTGTAGGATGTCGGATTTAATATAGGAAAACGCATTACACTTCATCAAATTTAAGTAATTATATAACAACCGTATTGATAAAAGAAGTAGTAATACTTTTTTAAAAATTTTCGGAGCGGAGCCTATTGTTGCCTTATTTTTATCTATTCACAGTAAGGAAAAATGTATATAAAATTCAACAGCAAAATCCAAAATAAATAATAGAACGAAAACATTTTAAAAGGAAATACGTCACCAGTCAACAAAAACAAGAAATGCAATTACTAAAATGCACAAATTCAATAATCTTAATAACGTTGTGGAAGTATATATAGAGAAACCAGTAGTAAAAAAAAGGCCGAACAAAAGATTTAAAGGTATAACCTAATGACTGCAGTATATACTCATAGAGAATTCATTAAACGGAATCCACCTCAAGTATAAATTCCCGACTTTTTCTATTGTCAATTTATTGTATATATAACAGAACTGGATTTTTTTTTTTACAAATTACTTACCAGAATAATTTAAAAACATAAATCAGATTAATTAAAATTTTATGAACTATAGTTATATCTTATTATAATATTCATTTAACTATGTTAAGCCTCATAATTCATATTACTTTCAGTAAATTATTAACTTCACGTATTATAGAACTAGTTTTCGTAAAGTTTTGTCTCCAAAGTTTTTTAAGCAAAGTCATTCGCATGTTGCAGATATTCGGTATTCATGTTTCTCAGACTCAGAGAAAGAAGATTATAAACAAGTAATATAAAAAACAATTTTTTTAATTAATTCGTTCTTAGGTCAGCAAAGGAATTTTTTTATTTTAGTTACTTTTTATTAAATGATTATAATAATGGCAATTTTCCAT
>JAOUZG010001077.1:312412-332257 GCA_026289955.1 Argiope argentata | reverse complement strand
GTCTTGCGGCTACGTAGAAATACGTGTATAACCCTTAGAGGGTTAAATTTACCATCAATTAAAGAATTTATTAGAAAAATTGCCACTAAATTCTTCATGGACATTGAAATTATTGATAACCCTGGAATTAAAGAAATCGAAACTTACACAGCAAACCCTAACACCAGTAGACCCAGATTAATTTTACTTTAGTTTAAGTTTTTATTTTTCTTATAATTTTCCTTTTTATTTAATTATTGCTCTTCCCAAATCATTACAAAACTCAGTTTTCTTCTACAAAATTCTCATGAGCTATCTTGAAATTTAATTGGATAATCTCTCAATCCCTTCAACCCCATCCTCCACGCACTCTCTATAGGGGAATCTTGAAAGAACTCACCTCGACTACAGCCACGCGTACAACCCACAGAGCAACTCCTAACTGACACGGCCGCCACCAAACAAGCGACCTCATTGGCCGGGCCGCCATTGCTCCGAGCTATACTTAAAGCTCTTCCCGGAAAAATTGTCGTACTCAGCACAGCTCAACTGAGCTCATTCCGTCTTCAGCCATGGAGGAAGATGGACGCTCTGTTGAATCCCTCTAGCAATGGATCTTTAAAGCGATCGTTCCATAGCAATCTCATTCTGAGCGAACTTGACAGAGAGATTAAGAAGCACTGTAACACTCTTAAATCACATTACAGATTACAACAAGACGCATTAAAAAGTGCAGACACACGTAGAGAAAGGATTAAATGGTTACCTCTCACGTCAAGCGATTTTAAAGATACCATAGCATGGATAGAGGAGTTTGAAGAAAGAGCTCGAATCATGCAAAGAAAAATCGATCAGGCAAAACCATGTTTCCAAAGAGGATGCACAACACACAACGGGGATGAAAACTTCTGAAACTACGTACAAGAAGAAGGAAACAGAATTGAACAACAAACCGAGATCCTGAAATCCTTCCAGGAGGCCCTGATACAGATGAAAGAAAATAAATTGGAGCACAAAGTCCAATACTTAGAAGACCTCGGAAAATTTAAAGAAATCCAATCCCAAATTGAAAAGATAACTGAATTACTAGAAGAGCTAGGACCATGCCCCCTACAAAACCGCAATAGGCATACAACCCCCCGTAACCAGGATGACGCAATGGAGACTGAATCCTTTCAAGTAATGGACAAAAAGCACTCCACCAAGAGAAAAACTCAATCGACAGCCAAGAAATAATCATGCAAAATAAATTTCAGGCCCTTGATGAAGTAATTACAGCAGAAACAAAAATAATACCCCCAATAAATCTCAAGATGACAGAAGATTACAATCTGACCCTACAGGAGATCGGCAGAAAGTTCCCCGAGATTGAAAACACTTACGCAACAGGATTCATCAGAATCTCCCCAAAAAATGAAACGGATAGAAATGGAATACTGGACCTACTAAAAACTCAGAATAAAGAATTTATTCTCTCCGAAGACCCGACTGAGCGACCAATAAAAATAGTCATTAAAGAACTCGCCGGAAATTTCGAGAAAGAAGAGATCAAAAGAGAACTTGAAGAAAAAGATTTCAAAATCATCAGAATCTCCCAGCTCAAAAACTTCAGAACTAAAACCCTACATCCCATTTTCCTCCTAGAAGTAAAAAAGACCAAAAATAGCCAAAGTATATACAACGTCAAATCCATTGTATTTATCCGGATTAAAGTTGAAACCTACAGAAGACAAGCAAAAGCCACTATGTGCTTTAACTGATCAGGTTTCTATCATAGCGCGCGGAACTGCAATTGCAGACCACGCTGCATGATATGCCACGAGAACCATCCCACGCAGTAATGCACGATTAAAGAAACGATCGCCGATCCTGTCTGCATTGATTGTAATGAAACTGGACACCTGGCCTCTTGGAGGGGGTGCAGGAAATATCCTTCCACTAGAAGACTCCCAACCCAGAGAAAATCTTTAGCGGAATCACTAAAAGAAAACAACAGAACTCCGAACCCCAGCAATAGTCAAGTAAATAGCCAAGCCCAAATCCATCCCCAGAAAATGTCAACTCCTGATGAAAAAACTGAAAGATTTGAATTAATTGAATTCAAAGAAATCATTGAAGCCTTCCGTGAACTAAAACCCTACTTAAAGAATTCCCAGATTTAATTAAAGCTGCAAGAAATCTCCAAAAAACCACAAATAAAGAAGAAAGAAAATTGATCCTGATAAACGCTCTGCTGGCTTAACTCCCCTGATCCAACTGCACTCAAATCCCACCCTCCAGGTTGGCTTACCAAGATCAAAGAATTATCCGAACCTTTCTGACAAAATCTGAAGAAAAGCAAGATCCCTCCACCAACCCCGCCTACTGCTCCCTCAGTGGCCCTGACACTCCACCTCCTCTCCATCACCCCTCTCGAGGGGCAGAGGCCTTCTGCACTTCTCCAGCGGCTTCATTCGCTCCCTCTGCTCCCAGAGGTGTTGATGCTTCCACGAGTTCCAGAAGTCCCTGTCAGTTACCTAAAGCCATGTCTAACTTCATTTCTTCCACCACTACAGAAGATAGCTTCTGATCGAAGCGGGCTCTCCTTCAACTACACCAGTCTTCGAATTGTCGCGCTTTCGAAAATTTTCGTCATTCTCTCGTTAGCCGCCGTCATGAACGGTGGTGGTTCTGAGGATGCTGGGAGCAAGCACTTTTGCGCGGAGAGATCTGCGGAAATGAATACTGATAGTCAGGGAAACGCTAATGCTAGCGATGATAGCAACAAGGTATGTTCTAATTGCTAGCAAAGGAGATTCGTCGAAGCGGCGATTTTAGCCATAAGGATGGAATTGGAAGGGTTTGATAAGGCCATCATCGAATTTCGTCGAATTCCGGACTTTGCAAATCATCCATCTTTTCTGGACTTGATGGAAAAGAAGTCGAACGCTGGATCAAGACTTGAAGACGCTTCAGGTAATCTTGCTCTTTTGGTTTGTCAGGATCCCAAATGTACTAAAATTGACCCCCTTAGTTACCCCAATAGTAAGCACAATGAAGGTTTCATCTCGCCTAAACGTAGAACTGCCCAAAATAGAAATATTGAGTCATTTAATAAGGAAATGCCTCTAAGTAATAGCTTCACGGTCCTAAAAAATCAATAAGAACCCGAAATCATAGCCCCGCCCCCCAAAGTCCCGCCCATAATGTTCAGGTATACAGGTAAACAACAACAAATGCTCGCGGATATTGAGAGAGCTTGCGGTCCTACGGAAAATAAATTTACAAATGGATATATAAAAATATTTCCCTCATCTATCGAACAGCATAGTAACATCCAAAAGTTTTCTACCACCCAAGGTTTCGACTACTACATAATTAAACCAAAGGAAAAGCGACCGATTAAAGCAGTAATTAAAGGACTTCCGGCCGACCATGACGCTACTGACATCTTAGCGTACCTCAAAAATGTGCTTGGGCTTCCAGTCATCAAAGTGGTCCAGCTTACCCAAACTAGATCCAAAAAACGACTCCCATTTTTTATGGTTGAGCTTCACCGCACTGAGGACATTAACGAAATCTATAATGTCAAAAGCATCAATTATCTTAGGGTCACTGTAGAACCGTACAGATCTAGAAACATCACTAGTCAGTGCTACAAGTGTAACTATTTCCACCACAGTGCGGATGTTTGTAACATCAAACCCAGATGCCTGAAGTGCGGCAAGGATCATGAGACCAATGCCTGTAACATCACAGAAAGAGTTGAAACACCAAAGTGCATAAATTGCGGAAAGTTAGGTCATGTTGCTTCGTATAGAGGCTGTGAGGTTTTTCCCGAGGCAGTCAACACTCAACAAAATCGATCAGTTTTTCAAAATTTTAAAAGTAACTATCCCCCTATTAACAAAAGCACCATCAGAGATAATATTTCCTTTGCTGACCTTCTTAACACACCAGCTCAACGGCAGATGGGCCCGCAGGAAATACCTGACACAACAAGCAATGATAACTCTCCTTTGAACTTTCCTCAGTCTGGATTTGGCAAAGAAATCATTGAAGGCATGTTAGAAATCAAAAAGATTTTTAACGATTTTCCAAATTTGATGAATATATTAAGAAAATTTAAACTTGCTAATACTAACAAAGATAAAGCGACTATTATTATGGAACTTATTATCACGCTCTGCTCTTGTTCATTTTAACATTCAAGTGCAACAGTCTGCGTATATTGTTTACTGGAATGCAAATGGCATTTCAAACAAAATTAATGATCTCGGGTCATTCGTAAATAAGTACAACCCCGATGCTATTCTTATTGAGGAAACTCATCTTAGATCACAAAGAAAAGTCTTTCTGGCAAATTACCACTCTTATTATAGCTATAGGACTGAAAGTATTGGCGGTGGTACGGCTATTTTCATTAAAAATGGTATTCCTCATCACGTCATTCAACCTCCCGCCTTATACTATGTCGAAGCTACGGTGGTAGCCCTTGACATTAAAAAACGATCCCATCACTCTCACCTCAATTTATATACCCTCTAGTTCGGACAATGATCTTTTTACTTTTTATCTAGAAAGCCTTCTCCAAATTAGTCCTAACCAATTTATTTGTAGCAATTTTAACGCCCATCATACCAGTTGGGGTTGTCATAATAATAATACTCGTGGTAATTCTCTGTATTCGTTCTCTATTCATGTAGGCCTTGAAATTTTATGAACTAGCTCCTCTACTCGGTATGGTGCCTTTTCGGCCATCACTATTGATCTAACCACTGTCAAAGATTTTCTTTTCCCCTATGATATTACTCCGATCCCTGACTTTAGCTTGGATCATAATCATATCCTCTTAGACTTCTACTTCAAATACTCTCTTTCGGATAGTAACAGAAGAATTACTACCAACTGGACAAACTTAGACCCTTCCTGCGATGAGTCAGGAATAAAAAATAAAGAAACACATCCCCCACCGGAAAACTAAATTCCTTCTGCGCTTTGTAGTACGGCGTTAAGTAGTTTGTCCCCTCAAAAGAAGAAAAGTGTTTTATTGGCGATTGGAAACATTTTCTTACAGAATAAAGAAGGTACATTAATAAAATGTACTTGAATTTTTGATTCGGCTTCAAATATAAATATTTTGAGTAGGAAAATGAGCGAAATTCTCGGAATCAAACTAGAAAAAAATGCAAACATCAGTTTCCGGGCTTATTTCAATGAAACAAAATTTAAAAGGAAAGCTCAACACTCTACTTTCAAATAAAAATGGAAGTTTTATGGAAAATACTGAGTTTCTTGTAACAGGAAAAATAACAGGTCTTACTCCTAACTCTACTTTAGATGTTTCGGAAATCAAAATTCCTAAATTTTTGGAAGCAAAAGAGATTCATGCTTAATTGAATGCGGATGTTTTCTTTAGAATAACGAAAGATAATGTTTACAGGGTAAATGAGAAATTATTATTTAGAGAAACAGAATTTGGTTGGGTTGCCAGTGGGAGATTAGAAGAGACGAAAACTAACGATGCTTTAAGATCGTGTTTTCTTCTCAACGATGATTCTATTGATGACTCATTAAAACGATTGTTTGATCTTGAATCATTAGGTATAACAGATGATCCATGTATCCATGAAGATTGGGCGTTAAACATATTTAATGATACCGTGCAGTACAACAACGGCAGGTACATTGTAGAGTTACCCTTCCGTAAACAACATAAAGAGTTATCTGAGAATTTCATTGTGGTTAAAAAATGATTTCAAAATTTATGGAAGAGATTTCAAAGAGATACGGATCTTCATTCAAAATAGGAAGAAATTATTCAGGATTATCTGAATCAGTGCATAATAGAAAAGGTAGATACTTCTGAACTATGCAAATATAACCCAGTTTATTATCTACCTCATCAAGTAGTGAAAAAGGAAGGCCGGGTCACAACTTCTACACGAATATTGATGCTACATCTGATCAAGCTAACGAGCTCTCTTTGAATGATTGCTTGTGGCCGGGTCCCAATTTATATCCAAACCTTCTAAACGTGCTAATAAATTTTAGGCTCAACAAAATAGCAATATCATCCGACATTAGCCAGGCTTTTCTTCAAATTTGCTCAGCGGATAAATATAAGAATGCAGTGCGCTTCTTAGGGACATTCAGTAATCCTCGTACAGTGAAAAAAACCAATTCTTAAAGTTATCGTTTAAACGAGTGAATTTTGGCTAGCCCATTTCTACTTGCAGCTACAGTGAAGCATCACATTACAAAATATGAAGAAGAGTTTCCAACCGCTGTAAAACATCTGGATGCTTACATGTATGTAGATGACTGGATTACGGGTCAGGACACTCGAGAAGAAGCTCTTCGTACTTCCCGCCATGATAAAAATATTATAGAGGAAGCGGGAATCAAAGTGAGAAAATGGATCAGCAACGATTCTGCCTTGATGAGTCAGTGGGTAGCCGAGGGTTTCGATACTTATCCCGTTGACGCTTCCGTCTGCTTAGGAAGTAACAGAACAGAACGCCGTCTCATACCCCCGTATCTGTGACCATTCTGGTCACTTCACGGTTTGGTGGGCATGTTACGGGAATTTTATTTTAATTAATAAGATACATACAGTAAGAAATATAAAATAAAAACAAAACTATTTACAGAATTTACAAGAAAATGGGATGATAATGAGAAAAGTTTACAGAGGTTTTCTTCTTTTAAAAATGGTTTAACACTATTATTAGCTGAAATTTAAGATGAGTTATGATGTTAGTGAATAATAGGAAACTGCTTTTTTTTATCCTCAGTCTTTTTGAGTATGAAACTTGTTGAGGACTAGGAAGGTGAGAACAGATTTCTATTTCCACTTATGAATTTAATTATGTGATGAATTTTTTGCCTGGATAGACGGTTGCTGGCGACTCTTCTCAGCCATTCCAGTTCATGGATTGGTGATGGTTTCTTCATATGCCAAGAGATTGTGAGAATACATTCCGTGGCATAATGAAGTGCCGTGCCAGTCCCACCACAATTGCACTGGTCACTCTCAGACAGGTTGAACCTTTTAAGGTAGGCAGGAAAAGGGCCGTGTTCTGAGAAGAAAATTATATCCTCTCTGATCCAGTTTGTAGGATAAAGATTGACTGAAGGCAGAATATTGAAGACTTTCCTGCCTGTGTCACCATTGCTCCAATATCCTTGCCATTCTTCTAGCATGTCTTTCCGGAGCAGGGCTTTTATATATGGTTTGGGAAGTTTTGTTTGTATATAATGTTGCCCATTTCGAGTTGCGTCCTTTGCTAGTTGGTCTGCCTTTTCGTTGCCTAAATTTCCTGCATGCGCTTTAACCCATGAGATCTGTATTGTTGGTTTTGTAAGCAAGATACCAAAAATTTCTCTTGCTATTTGGTTTGTACTCTTTGGATTAGAAGATGCCATGATGCTAGCTCTATTGTCGACATGTATTTTAAAAGTGTTGTTGTTTGAGAACTGTGATGCATATTTTACTGCTTCATGTAGTGCAGTGAGTTCAGCTTGAAAAACGGTATTATTGTCATTAAGTTTGGCAGACCATTGGTAGGACCAGGAATCATTTATCAGGACACAAAACGCAGCTCCAACTCCATGTTCTGTTTTTGAGCCATCTGTGAAGATGTTGATATTGCTCATTTGAGATATAATTATTCCTTCTTCCAATGAGATTTGGGTGGGATTGAGATGCTGTGAGGGGTGAGTTGACCAGCCAGTTGCTTTCGCCTCTAGCTCTTCTGGTTGAATCTCTGTTATGTTGTGTGCAAGAGGAATTCTTAAGCGATATATTGATGTTAATCTGGCTTCAAACTGTAATTGCAAGTTTAGGGGCGGGATGCCGAGAATGGTTTGTAGAGCTGATGATGGAGTTGTGCGATATGCACCAGAAATGTAGAGAAGAAAGGGTCTTTGAATGGAGATGAGTTTCTTCTTCATTATGGAAGTTGGGTTTAGACACCACGCTGAGGAGCCATGGGCGAGCATTCTCTCAACCACTGTCTTATAGAGAATTCTCCTGTGTTTCTGAGAGATTCCCCATGTGTTGCCAGCGATTCTTTTGAGACTTTGGTGCATTTTAAGGGCCTTTTCTCCTTGTTTTTTTATATGTTCCAGCCAGTTTAATTGATCATCAACATGAATTCCTAGATATTTGAAAGATTTAGATCTCTTTATGATGTCTCCATTCCAAGTGACTCTGGGGCCTCTCGCGATTTTACTGAACAAAATATGGGTTGTTTTTTCCGTGGAGATGGATAATTGATTATTAGAGCACCAGGCATTAAATTGGGCTATTGCTAGTTGGGTTTCTCTTTCAAGGCTATTTTTTGTGTTCGCTTCAATAACTATTACAAAATCATCTGCAAAGGCTTGGATATGAATATTTTCTGGCCAGACCTGCTTGAGAATTTCATTGGCTACGAGGTTCCACAGAGCTGGACCACTGCATGATCCTTGAGGGCAACCTTGTTTCTGGTCTTTCATAGCTCTGCCTTCTGGAGTCAATAGGGTCACTTTCCTGTTTTCGAGGAGGCTGTGAAAGAGTCTATTGATGTTTAATGGACAGGTGCTGGCATCCAGACTCTTAAGGATAGCTTTGTGTTGCAAGTTGTCAAATGCTCCTTTTATATCAATAGAGAGCACTAAGACATGCTTTCCTTCTCTTTTTGCAGCTTGAATTTTCTTTATTAGCTCATGTATGGCTGAATCTACTGATTTTCCTTCCCGAAACCCATACTGATGTTCACTTAGGCTATTAGTGGTCTCAAGATGGTAAGTTAACCTTTGCGTCATCAATTTCTCCAGCACTTTCCCGATTGTTGGCAGAAGAGAAATGGGTCGATAAGAGGCTGCCAGTCTCTGGTCTTTTCCTTGTTTCTGGAATAAAATAATGTTTCCTATTTTCAAGGAATCTGGGAAGCAACTTAATTCCAAGCACTTATTAAGGAAAATTGGAAAAATATTATGAAAGCGCTTGTGGATTATTTTAATGAGAACGTTGTCGATTCCATCAATACCGGGAGCTTTACCTGAAGGAAGCTGGTCTATTACCATTGAAATTTCTTGGAGGGAAAATGGAGGGTCAAGTGGCTGCGTCGAAGTGTTTAAGTGATAATTAGTTGAAATAGCAGGAGATGGAAAAATCTGATCTAGGATGGTTTGAGCTGCTTCTTTCAGACTTCCTTTCGGGTCACTATTTATCAGGTATGGTATTTGTGATGGAAAAACTGATTTACGAAAAGCAGCTTTGTAATGCTTTCCATATGGGTTGGAGGCTGTACTGCAGAAATTTCTCCAGCCCATATTTTTTGCTTGTTTAATATGCTTTTTGTACTCTGTTTTTTCCTTCTTGAAGATCTGGTATCTCCAATGCTTTTCAATTTCTGGTGATCTTTGTGCTCTCTTTCTTAATGCTCTTACTTTCTTTTTATGTTCTTCTAACTTCTCTGTCCACCAGTTTGGTTTTGTTAATAACAGCTGTTTTTTAATTTTGAAGGTTTTATTGCAAGCGTTAATAATAGAATTTTGAAATGCTATTGTGGCATCATTTAGTTCTCTGGAGTTTCTTGCTGTGGCTATTTTATATTCCTTACCAAGTAATAAATAACCTTACCAAGAATATTGAGAAATCTAGGATGGTTCCCATGACGTGTCTTGTATCTTTTGTAGAATTGGTTAGCTATAGTGGAGGCTATTGTTGTTTGTATATATTTGTGGTCACTTAAGGAAATATCATCCAGAACCTCCCAGTTAATGGAAGTGTCTATAACAGATTGAGAACATAAGGTCAGATCTGGCCAGCCAACGCTGTTATTTCTTTGAAAAGTTGGTGGGGCATCTGATTTGTTCAAAATAAATAAATTATTTGCTAAGATAAAATCCAAGATTTCATTGCCTCTGTTGTCATTGGACTTGTACCCCCAAAGGGTGTTGTGCCCATTGAGGTCTGCACCAATGATGATCTTTTCCTCAGGCAGGGTGGTGAGGATCTCTTGAATTTCTTGAAGAGTTATGCGAACATCCTGTGCTGGTGAAGAGTAGGCAGAAATTATTGTGATGGGATATGAGGATGTTTGAATTTTTAAGGCTACCATGTTGACTTTTGTTGCCAATAAAGCAGGCTTTAATTGTGCTGACGGGATGATAATTGCAGCTTTCTGGTTTGTGGAGCTGAACGTTTTCCATGATTTTGGAATTCCGGGGATTTCATTATTATAATGATATTGTTCTTGCACAAGAATGATATCCGGCTTAATCGTGCTTGCTGTCAAATAAAGCTGGTTTGTTGATGCTTTAGCTCTTGCCAAATTTATTTGGAGTACTTTTAGTGGGTCTTGAGTAGAAGCTGTCGCAATATTGAAGGGAAAAGAAGAATTTTCGAAATTATTATGGTCCATACTAATAATAGTCCCTTGATTTTTTATAGGCTGCTACTTGTTTTTGGTAGCAGGGGCATTGATTGTCGATAGCTCTGTGCCTCACATTGAAGTTAGTACCGCTCAGTCTGTTGCTTTCGGAGCAGTTAATGCAGGTGGAATCCTCACTTCTGCAGCTTTTACTATTATGTCTATAGCCACAACAACCACAAAATGGCGTGGTGAACTTGCACTCTTTTGAAAAGGCTGTGTGACCGTAGGCTTGACACGTCGAGCACCTCTTGATATGAAAGAATTCTTTCATCTGGTACATGAACCAGTTTATAGGAATCTTTTTAAGTTGTTTAAGCTTATGAAGAGCTTCACCAGGAGTTTCCAGAATCCAATGACTTGTTCCTTCTCTGCGACCTTTCATTTTGAATCGGAGTCGCAGATCTTCTTGCATGTTAGTGTAAGTTTTCAAAGCCGTTTGGACATCTTTATTTGTAGTGTCGTTGGGAAGGTCGTAAATAATTAGACTAGGGAATCTTTTCCCTGGCAATCTTACAGATATATTCATTTTAAGAGAATCATTGGCTTCGATTGTCTTCTTCAATTTATTAAATTCCAGCTCTTTATCGCACACTATAGCCAACCCGTTATTTTGGAGTTTTCTCACCGCCCTAATCTTGAAACTGGCCCCATCCTCCTTCAATTCTTCTCTTAAAATTGATTTAATAGTTTTGCCGTTCTCTTCTGTTGGATAGAGAAGCATTGTTGGTTTCTTTTTCCGATTTTTTAATGTGGCTACGTCTGCGTAGGAAGGCTTCTTTACGATGTTTGCTGATAACTGATTATCTAGAAGTGATTTTTCCTTAGTGATTCTATGTCCCTTTTCCTTTATGGACGTTTGGGATGTTGTTGTCTGGGTTGTGACTTCTATACCCCTTTCCTTCTTATTCATTATCAATATTTTATCCTGTAAAATGTCTAGGATTTGGTTAGCTTGGCAAACTCAAGAAGACTGCCTCACTCTGGAAACAACTGGTTTACTGGAATTCATTTCAGTCAGTGAAATTTCTAAACGATCCCTCTTGCAAGCCATTGGAAAAATATTTGAACCACTTGGGTTACTCACGCCCTTTACTATTAGAGTCAAGTGTCTCATTTAAGAACTTCAGGAAAAGAAAATTACATGGGATGAAATTTTACCTCCCGACATTGTAGAAAAATGTTTGTAGTGGAGTCAAGAATTACCACAGTTGGATGAACTAAAAATACCACGATTAGTTCTAGATTCTACGGCTGAAGAAAAAAAAACGACACTACAGAAATTCCTTTATTTTGCGATGCTTCAAAACTTGCTTACGGTGCTTCACTTTATGAAGAAACAAGGAAAATCATTAGTTAACCTTATCACATCAAAAACTAGAGTTGCTCCACTGAAAAGCATTACATTGCCTCGGCTTGAACTCCTGTGAGCATTGGTGGCAGCTCGTCTGAGCTCTAGAGTTCAAGAAATCATTAGGCAGAAAGAAGACTTTACTGTGTTCCACTGGACAGATTCCAAAATAGTACTGTATTGGATTAAAGGCTCACATAGAAAGTGGAAACAGTTTGTAAACAATAGAGTTCAAGAAATTATGGAGTTAACAAATCCCAATACTTGGTTTAATTGTCCAGGAAAGGACAACCCTTCAGACTTCTTGTCAAGAGGACTCCATGCCAAAATTCTTATAAGTGAAGATAAGTGGTGGAATGGTCCATCATTTCTACAATCTGATGAACCTACTAAAACTCTCTGTGAGTGTCCGGAGCCAGATGAAAAAGAATACTTACCTGAACTCAAATCTGAGAACTCTAATACTGTTTTAACTTTAATCTCTAACAAAACATTTTTTAATCATATTGTTAACCTTAGTAATAGATTTCTTATAATAATTCGAATATTAAGCTATCTTTTTAGGTTTATTTCAAATTGCAGAAGAGAAGAAAAGGGGTCCATTGACATCAAAGGAATTGTTGGAAGCTGAAAGTTTCTTATTGAAGCAGTGTCAATTGGAAGAATTTTCTGCATAATGGTTTCATTAATCTCTACTTATAATAAAGTACGATGTGTGTGTGTGTGTGTGTGTGTGTTGGCGCTGTACAGGTCAGACCGTTCAGCCTACAGCTACCAAATTTGGTATATGTATACCTTGAATGCCGGGAATATGCGCCTCGGAGCCCTTTTTTTGATTTTTTAATTAAAATTTTAATTAATTAAAAAATAAGTCAAATTTTAACGTTTTTTTGCTATAACTTCTCAAAATATTACAGCACAAAATTGATTTTTGCATCACATTAAAGCTCAAAAAATTAGTTTTTCAATGATACTAATATTTTGACCTATAAATTAAAACTCTATTTTTAATGAATTTTTTAACATGTAATTTACTCGGGTTTTTTTCAACTATTTATTTCGCAAAAATAAAATAAAAATAAAATTTTATCTTCTCGAGGTTCTCAAAAAAAATATCAGGTTTTAATAAAATGTTGCCATCACATTTTCAGAAGTTCTTATCTCTATCTCTACTTATAATAAAGTACGATGTGTGTGTGTGTGTGTTGGCGCTGTACAGGTCAGACCGTTCAGCCTACAGCTACCAAATTTGGTATATGTATACCTTGAATGCCGGGAATATGCACCTCGGAGCCTTTTTTTTGATTTTTTAATTAAAATTTAATAAATTAAAATCTCTATCTTCTCTACTTATAATAAAGTACGATGTGTGTGTGTGTGTGTTGGCGCTGTACAGGTCAGACCGTTCAGCCTACAGCTATCAAATTTGGTATATGTATACCTTGAATGCCGGGAATATGCACCTCGGAGCCCTTTTTTGATTTTTTAATTAAAATTTTAATGAATTAAAAAATAAGTCAAATTTTAACGTTTTTTCGCTATAACTTCTCAAAATATTACAGCACAAAATTGATTTTTGCATCACATTAAAGCTCAAAAAATTAGTTTTTCAATGATACTAATGTTTGACCTATAAATTAAAACTCTATTTTTAATGAATTTTTTAAAATGTAATTTAATCGGGTTTTTTTCAACTATTTATTTCGCAAAAATAAAATAAAAATAAAATTTTATCTTCTCGAGGTTCTCAAAAAAAAATATCAGGTTTTAATAAAATGTTGCCATGACATTTTCAGAAGTTCTTATCTCTATCTCTATCTCTATCTCTACTTATAATAAAGTACGGTGTGTGTGTGTGTGTGTGTGTGTGTGTGTGTGTGTGTGTGTGTGTGTGTGTGTTGGCGCTGTACAGGCCAGACCGTTCAGCCTACAGCTACCAAATTTGGTATATGTATACCTTGAATGCCGGGAATATGCACCTCGGAGCCCTTTTTTTGAATTTTTAATTAAAATCTTAATTAATTAAAAATAAGTCAAATTTTAACGTTTTTTTCGCTATAACTTCTGAAAATATTACAGCACAAAATTGATTTTTGCACCACATTAAAGCTAAAAAAATTAGCTTTTCAATGATACTAATATTTTGACCTATAAATAAAAACTCTATTTTTAATGAATTTTTTAACATGTCATTTAATCGGGGTTTTTTTCAACTATTTATTTCGCAAAAATAAAATAAAAATAAAATTTTATCTTCTCGAGGTTCTCAAAAAAAAATAAATCAAGTTTTAATAAAATGTTGCCATCACAATTTCAGAAGTTCTTATTTAAAAAAAAAGTTAATTTCTACCAAAAATAAAACAGAAAAATACAATTTTCATCACGTGATTATATCAAATGAAACAAATAGGAAATGTGATATTTTTTAAACAATAAATGCAAGAGAAAATATTTCTTGATCTTTTGCTATATCAAAATTAACAATTCTATTAAAGAAATAAAGTAAATAAAACTCCAATTAAAAAATATATTTCAAAAGTGCGGCAGTTAAAACTGAAAAAGAATTTTTAGAAAAGCACCAAACGATAATCTTCTGAGAGCGAGATTAATTATTTAAAAGCGAGAAATCTTTGACGAACTTTGCAAATGAGGTCATTTCAAAGAAACGACGAACAAAAAGCAATTGATAATGAGTAGTAGTAAAATATTTTTGAATTCTTTTTTTTTTAATTTTTAAAACAATAAGACATGTTTTGAATTGCTACTTTTGCTTATGTGAATAAGATATTTTGTTCAAATCAAAGAATTCGCCTTTTTGATTGTAATTTATCTCCTCAATTTAATGAATCATGTGAAATAAAAACGCATATTCTTTCAACGGAGTAACGTAATAATAAAGCTGTACTGGTAAAAGTAGGTCAGCTATTTGAAAACGCTTCTTCTTTCAAACAAGCATACGTAATAATTAACAATGCAAAATTTGTTAAAGCATATAAAATTATTTTTACCCACATTTTTCGGCGACATCAATACTTTCTACCAAAACAATATCATGTTCTCTCACGAGAAAAAAAATCAACTATCATTCCAAATTAAACATATGAAATTGTCATTTTCGACATGTGTCTGTATAAAATGAAACAAATTTGAAACAAGAAATTTTTGGAAAATAAATGGATGGAAACGTTTTCTATGATATTTTACTATACATATATTACTAATCCATTTAAACAATTTTATTTAAGGCAAATATAACTTAACATCTACAAGGCACCTTCCCCTGATCGGAGCCCAACATCTAATTTCTTAATTTTTTGGGGAGGGACACACTCTCTTAACAAATTGTCTAAGTGAAATATATAATTAGTAGTTTAAGAGAAAAAATGCTGATGATTCAATTTTTTACATACATCATCTGCTCTGTGAATCATATTTAACAAAATATTCTTGAGACAATAAGTCCTTAAATAAAAAAGTGGCATTCCAATCAACTAAATCAATCATCGAAGCTGATCGATCTATGAAAATGTCAACATAACTAAGCGATATAAACTGGCGATGTTAGATCACTTTATCAAGATATCAAAGAAGCCAATCAGAGTTACTATTGAATAATTGGTCTAGATTATGAAAATGCTGATTGTTCTAAACTTGCAATAATCAGAACTGAATAAATCAGCCAGATTTGAAGAAGATATAATTGCTTATTTATTTATTTAGAAGTTGAAATATTAAGAATATTTTACAAATATGAATCTATAAGACCATAATTTAAACCATAATTTTTTGAAATATATTTGTAAACCTAAATTTTTTTATTATTGAGAGCATTTATATACATCTAAAAATAACATTAAAAACTGAAGGTTTGAATTAACCTGTGCATTTTTTGCTGAATAATTCCTTGAGATCTCATAAATTATTAAAAAAAATTATGATGTTTCAATTTCTGTATTGAACATAAACTTCAATGTCGGACTACTCTGCTTTCAGCTCTTAGTTGTGTTTAAAGACATGCTTGGATTGAGTAAAGAGGTCTTTATATTAATTGAAGTTTCATCATTTTCAATTTAATTTAAAAGTGAATTTTACGTGCACTGATAGAAAATCAGAGAGAGATGCGGAGTTCAAAGATTGGACTGCTTAAGGCCTACATAATAGCATAAGTGAATTATATGACTGTCGAAATTTGAAGCTTAAAAATGTTTTGCTGAAAAACTTATTATGAAACCAAGTTATATAAAAAAAGATTTAACCCTTTAGTCGGCATTAATATTGGCGAACCGACTGGTCGCCAAAGGCGGCTAGTGTTCCATAAGGAAATTTCGAATAAGACTAAAATTTCTAATCTATATCCCTTTCTAGATAATAAAAGTATATTGAGGGTAGGAGGACGATTGGAAAATTCCCAGTTACCATATTCAAGGAAACATCCCATAATATTACCCTCAAAGGGTAAGTTAACTGAAACCATAGTAAGATATTATCATGAAAAGTATTTTCATTTGGGATCCCAACATTTACTTTTTCAGGTAAGACAAAATTATTGGCCTATTCATGGGAGAAATGTATGCAGAAATAATTGTATTTGCTTTAAAAATAAACCTAGAGAGTATTCTCAAAAAATGAGCAATTTGCCAAAGGAGAGAATAACTCCAGATAAAGTTTTTAATTCCACAGGAATAGATTTGTGTGGTCCGTTTTTTATCAAAAATAAATATCAAAGAAAAGGTCCTGAAATTAAAGTGTATGTTTGTATATTTATTTGCTTAGTAACAAAGGCTATTCACCTCGAGGTAATCAGCGATTTAACATCTGAAGCTCTAATAGCTACTTTAAAAAAGTTCATTTCCAGAAGGGGTAAATGTCGTAAGATTTTTTCTGATAATAGATCTAATATGGGAGGGGCTAACAGAGCATTAAGATCTTTATATAAATTAGTTAAAGACGAAAATGAGACCTTATATGCCTTTTTCTCAGAAGAAGATATTGAGTGGCCCTTTATTCCTTCTAGAAGTCCGAATTGGGGAGGACTGTGGGAAGCAAATATCAAAGCCTTCAAGTACCATTTCAAACTTGTAGCAGGAAACTCAACATTTACTTACGAACTGCTAACGTTGACTGCCCAAATAGAAGCGATTCTAAATTCTCGTCCAATTACGCCACTCTCAACTGATGTTGAGGATTTAGAAGTGCTAACTCTGGCACATTTCTTAATAGGGAGGCCAATAACAGCGATAGTTGAAAACTCTCTTTCAGATCTTGAGTCAAATCGCTTTAATGTATGGCAAAGAATAACTAAGTCAATCCAAAAAATTTGGAAGAGATGGAGTCTTTCATATTTAAATGGTTTATAACAAAGGAAAAAGTGGTCAACTAATAAAGAAAATATAAAGTTAGGAGACATGGTCTTAATCAGGGAAGAAAATCTTCCGCCCTGTTAATGGTTAATGGGACGTGTAATATCACTTTTTCCAGGAAAAGATAATAAAGTGAGAGTGGTGGATATTAAAACTAGCAAGGGTATTTACGAAAGATCAATAAGCAAATTGAGTGTGTTGCCAATTGAAAATTAAACATTTTCTAAAATTAAGGCATTTATTATGTATATTTAGCTTGTATTATATATTAAATTCAAATCACATATATTTATCATTGTGATTGATGTGCTTTATTATTGTTATTAACTTTTGTTTGTTTTCCTACTTCACATTTAATTTCAATATATCGAAATATTTCTTAACATAACTAAATCAAGCATTTCCACAATCCTTGTTGTCACCCCTCCTCTGTCTGACATCCAATGATCACCTTAGCTTCGTCACGCACCTCCCACCTCTCCATCTGTTGGGACTATTTAAGAACCTGCCCAGGAGCTGGCGAAGAAGATCACGGCACTCAACTGAAAGCAAAGTGATCATTTCCATCTCGTTCTACTGGAGGTAAATGCTCCTTCACCGGGTCTAAGAACTCCGAGAAAAATGCTATTACGTGCTGTTACGTTTCCGAAGATGATCATATTCCAGCTTCGGCTTTCATGTGTTAATCACCCCTCAGGCTCTCCAATAGGTATCACCGTAAATATAGATCGTCATGTAGCTATCCAATTAGTCATTACCGCGGATAAGCCCCTGCCGGGGCTAGGCGCCCCGTCAACCATTCCATTTCCGATTATCACGCCAATTATTAAACGACAGGTCTGAACTCCATTCTGTCATTTATCGGAGATCACAACCCCGTGCCGAAGCTAGGCGCTCCGTGAACGAATTATGAGCTTGCAGAGGAGAATACATTAAGTGCTTAGTATCCGTGCTGGAAGGTCGAACGGCTTTTCAGTTCGTTCTTTAAACGACCACCCTGACTTCTGAGGAAAGCAGTATAACACCAGGGTCCGACTCGTCCTTTTTAGGATCTGTTTCGGAAGGACCTGTGGATGTTAACAAGCGCACATGCGGAGACTACAATAATGGCGAAAATGGAGAAGGTATGCACATCGATGTAAATCAGGAAATCAACCAAATCCAAAGTCAGAATTACCCCTGCCGAGATTGCAGCAACAGGGTGAAAACACGAAAGGACATATCCTTCAAAAGGCTCCTCCTCAACAGCTGTGCATGCATTGTGATTGAAGCAAGGGACTCTGATCTTACGGACCACCCCGATTATGACATGATGGAGAAAACCAGGAAGCAAGCTGTCATGCGGGTTGAAGCCGCCCAGGGCGAGTCAAGCCAAATTAGTATTTGTCAGGACTCTAACTATAGATTTAATAAAAGCGTATAGATTAATAGAAGATACTAAAGAAGCTGGATGATATGCATTTCATTAAAGCAATCAACATTTATTTAATAAAAAAATATTCGTAAGGTCTACTCAAGTTCCCTGAGCAGTGCACTTCACCGCGATCAACAGAATACGATTTGGGACAAGTTTAGGAATGATATAATAAATTGGCATGCAAAATATTCACGCACTAAAAATACGAATGAAATGATAATTTTTAAAAGATATGAGCCATTTGAATAAATGGATGCGTTATTATTTTTCCTTATTTCAATACTAAAATTGACTTTAAAAACTTATTATCTCACCTTACATTTTAATTATTTCAAAATAAGTTAATAAATCAAAAATATTCAAATTAATATTTTCATAAACATATTATTACTAAAATATTCACTTACTATACATTGACAAAAGATTTTTTCATTTAAAAAAATCATGCACACTTTTATTTTAAAATTTTTGATAACAGACACATATTGTTGCGAGCGGACGAGCGCCGTTGGGTTCTCCGAGGTTGGCGGCGTTTGGCGAGGAGCTTGGCGCCAGCCGGGTTGGTTTGGCGAAAGGAATAGTCTGGTAGCTTCTGGATCCTTCATGAAGCGGAGCGTGGATTCTCGTTCTTTTGGGCTCGCGCTCAGTCGGCTGTATAAGGGACGGGTTGCTGTAGCCTGGCAGTCAGTTAGTTAGTTGAGATTTTTCTCCTGAAAGAGAAGCATCTCTATGGACTAGAGGATTACTGATCTGTGTTTACATATGCTGTTAACGTTGCATTATCGAACTCGCTGTGATTTACTGTTTGCTGTGCTATACTATAGCTGTTTTGCAGTCTGTTTTTATTGTACGTAAGGCTTGCATTTGCACTGTAAGTGACTGTTGACTGCTAGTTTGTTTTTATCTGAAGTGTTACTTTATCAAGTCATCCTGTAAATAGCTGTAAATAAATTCGTTTGTGCTGTCCTCAAGTAAAGTCCATTCAATCCGAATCCGCTACGCTAAAAACGTAACAATATTTTACAAAATGAAAGCAGTATTTATAATATTAAGCACTATTAAATTATTAATAATAAATTTTTTATATTCTATATTAATCAGAGAACCATGTATACCCTCTTATTTTCATTTCCCATGCCAAATATGCCAGCAAAATGCTTAAAACTAAATATTGGAAAAAACTAAAATAAAATTCTCTGAGTGTAGATAAAAAGAATGTATTATGTTCGTAATGCAATGTGATGAACGATAATTTCTCTAAATAATTCATTAAACAAATTCAAAAACAGAATGTATGTCAGGATCATTTCAAAACAGTTCATACCTAGGTGGATG
>JAOUZG010001077.1:254020-272412 GCA_026289955.1 Argiope argentata | reverse complement strand
AAACGAAATGAAAGAATTTCGTTTAAGTTATAATTATAGCACTGATTGATACTAACACACGAATTCCCCGATGTATGAAAAATACAATGAAATTATTCTTTGAAAGACAATCGGGAAATAAATTTACGTCTCTTAATTATATTTCAAACATGTTTGGTATTGTACTGACTTCATTTAAGAGTCTCAGGGAAACTTAGAAGGGTTCAGCTTCTTAGGATATTGCATTCCACAATTACAGCAAAATTCCACTATCACTATAATATATTTACAGAAATGTAAAATATTAATGCCATGTGTTTTTTTTTCTAATGAATGAATTTGTAAAACTAATAATGAAACATAGAACCAGAAATGACCATTCAAAGTCTATACATTTCTGTGCATGCACTTATTTTATTCGTATTAAAGTTTATATCAAATGTGGAAAGAAACTCCAAAACGTACGAAGAAAATACGCTCCTACCTTATGCTTCCTCTAATTTTGAAAAAATGATTTTAAAAAAAGAAATTATTTTCAGCCCTGAATTGTTTGTTCGACATTTTTAAGCCCATTTTCAAGCGAATTACGAATGATGTCACATTCACAAAATATTTACATCATTAGTCAACTATTCTTACTATATTTGTTGGAAAAGAAAAGACACTTTGGCAACTTTAAAGAAGATGGATAACAAATGCCAATGAACGCTTTCTTTCATCAAGCAGAACCTTCATTGTGGGAGAAAAACTTGCAAACTTGTGGGCAGTCGTCGAGGATAAATAACGTAAATAAAATTTTGTTCCAAGAACAGCTGGTGAATTTTTCATCACAGAACTAAACTATAAATTCCATTACAGAATGACACCAGATTGACAACATTTGGAAGCAAACCACATCCTGGACCAATCTTTTTCATCTTCGATGGTGACTTTTATAGCACGAAGAAATTGAAAAGAGCCTGGGACAATCAATTTCATCTTGGATGATAATTTTTTAAAGGACGAAGAAATCAAAATGAATCTGTACCAATCATTTTCTTTTGGATGGATTAATTTTTAGAAGTCGATGTTAAAAACATTCCAGTCCAAATGTTTTCATTTTGGATGGTGATTTGCAAAGAACGAAAAAATTAAAAAGTTATCATGTATCCGAAATACTTTTTACAATGAGATCAAAATCGTTGAATACAACAGAATGCATTCCCTTACAAATGCTGATGATCATTTGAAACCCTTCAGTTATCGGTTTGCATCTATCCCCGTTACAGTCTCCATCAGAGAGGATTTGCTTAGGGCTCGAACGATATTATTTAGATTTAAAAGTAGATTATTGTTGCCCAGCATTATTGTTATGGTCTTTCTTACGGACATTATGTGACTCAGACTTTTAATATTATTCGAAGTAAGATCTTAGATATATTTATATCCTATATTTGTGTCCTCATTTCTGCGATATTGGCCGGTTCTAAAAATTATTCTCAAACTCTTCGACTCTAGAAACTGAAGTGTCTGGATATTTTGTATCCAGACGGTACGCATGATCACATGTAGTCTTTTCAGCAATAAACATTTGGTCTTCAGATTCAATTAACCACCAGCATTTAAATTAATTTATTCATATGAAAATACTTGTATATCAGCTATGACCGCGAACTTGCATGCACTCCTATACAAGAGAAAATATATGCAGCAAACAGCAGACTATGAACTCCAGGTGATGACTCATGTATGGAGTCTTTGTATTAATTTTAAAGTCGTTCACATGAAACTTTTTAGTTTTAAAGTCCTTCACATGAAGAATGAAAAAAATGAATATTTTCAGCGGATCAATGCTTATTAATGAACGACATAAGAAAACTTTTAAAATTAACAACAATTCTCGCAATTAAGGAAAAACCAAAATAAAGAGAAAAAAAGATACAAAATAATTGAACAAATTTCTTTCAAATCACAAACTACGTAATTGATTGTTACTGAAAGATGTGGAATAAATCAAGTGTTGTGCTTTCTTACAAGACCGAAAACGGTCGCCTTCAATAATATAATTTTATTCAATGCCCTATATTTAAATCTACACTTATGCGGTTCTTTAATCCATCAAAATTAGCTAGGCATGTATTTGTGACAGAACACTCTGACCAAATTACCTATGAATATTTAAACTCTATTAGTTTATATGCATTTCACATATGTAGTAATCGATGGATGAACACCTAGATCTTTTTTAATAAATGAAGTCACCATTTCATATCGTTATTTATTTGCCATTATTTTTTTTAAACGTAAAACGTTGCCCATAGTGTAAATTCGACAAAATATTATTTTATTGAACAACAAAGCGTATGAGATTTTTACTCATAGATTTTTTAAGTACAGATCATTGTCAATAACATATCTTGCGTTAAAAAAATCCAAATACGGCCTTCTGGCATATCAGAGATTATATTTTAATTCACAAATGATATTATTGCCTCACAACGAATGACAGAATCTAAAGCTCAGGATGAATGCATTCAACCAATTCTCTTAAGGAAATTCGAAATATGTTGGCATCACTTATTTGTATCATGTAGCAAGTCCTGCATATTATTTCTTATCTTTGGCTTTCGGATAAATTGTGAATTTCGCCAGATAAAAAAACTTTTGAAGCATAAATTGAAATCAAAAGTCCTTTGTTCCATTTCGAAATGTTTTTCTGTTCAGTACAGATTCTGTTCAAATAGAGTAATAAAATTGAAATTGGAAGATGAGCAAAAACGTCGAAGAATTCTTCACATGATTCCATAAGGCCTGGGATAGGTATCATGGGTTTGAGAAAATGTCATTTCCATTTCAAGCATCCTCATATCTTAGTTGTATAGGAAGGTATTTCTGGTATTAAAATACATGGGAAGCCACGCAGCACGATTTATAGATTAAAAAAATATTCTAGACTAAAAAAGAGACTCTTCCTCAAACTTGTACGAATGCTTGGACGGAATTCTCGAAATCATTGAATGTGGCAAACCTCCTTTGAAAACCACAAGGATTTCTGTCTTTATATAATCATTGAAAAAGTTACAACTTTTTTTGCTTTTATTACATTTCTCACGACATTATACATAGCAACAGGGCCAACAAATGTTTTTAGACATGGGAAACTTTTTTGGAATCTCACATACACGCTGCTCATTACATTAACAACTACACTCAGAAATGCTACAAAAACGTGTTAAGTTTTGATCTTAGTTTCTGTGATATTTTTACGTTGGGAGGTCACATTCCGTTCTGCCATCTGCTTTAGAAATCAACAGAAAAAAGAGGAAAACCAGCCGAACACTCATGACCATTAAGGTAGACAATCATAGGGAATTTTCGCTATTATGTAAATCTTTCAAAGATCAACAACAGCAAGTGGTCAACTGCGCATGCAGAAAAGTAAAGGTTACATAAGATAAAAGTTAATGTATTGAAGAACTTGTTTTCATTATTAAGAGATCTAATGAAATTGTTGGAAAGCCAGAAAAATTTCTTCTAAGTCATGAGTTCAAAGTATGTTTGCTAACGGAAGATATTTTCGAAAAAGAAATGCACAAAATATTTTTTGATCGAAAGGTGAAATATGCCGCATTATTTTATGTTTTTATATATAGTGTCCTGAATTCCTTTATCGCCGCATTAAGACTTCTAATTCGTCGTCATCGGACATTCTAGTTTGGTGGGAGAAAACCCTCAATGGAATAAAATTGCCTTGCTAATTTTATTTTAATACGCCAAAAAATTGTCCCAATTCCCGATAGTTACAAATTTTCCTTGATCTTGGGGACCGGCTTCATTCTACTATAAACTGCGAGATTCAGTTGGAACGAAAAGTAACAGAACGCTTTCAGAGCACGTTGAATGATGAAATCACATAAATTTGAAATGAAATAAATTGTTTGGCATTTATAGAACAGAAAGAATAACCAGTCTCCATGACGGTGGCAACTAAAGAAGTAGATTCTGCAAATCTATTATCAATGTGTCTGAAACAACCTTGAAAAATAAATAAAAACATTGAATAGGTGTTCATCTCAAGGTTTTTCATTTCGAAATAGAATTTTCTCACAGCATATGTCATGACTAAGGATTTCATTATTTTTCTGCCTAGTACACTATTTCTATTTCAGGATTATTCATGTGCCTTACTGTAAAACAATATCAATCCCACTTACAAGTTTGGTTGTAGTTGACAAATGCATATTTTTTTCTTTAACCACTCCTTGGGGGAATATTTCTGGAAACCGATTCTTCAAAAAAAGATGATTCCCAATTTCCAGAGAATGTTATTTATTTATTTTCAACGAAGCTGTAATAATGACTTTCTTTTAATACCCGAAATCCAAATTCTGTCCTACCGTACTTCAACCTCTTCAGTTAAATAGTTAAGCATATATATATTTTTTAATTTAGTTCTATATGTTAAGCAATATTATAAAGTAAATCGTTGTTTCTATGTATTATATTTTTTATTCTCTCAAATTATCTTTTGAGTAAATCATTTCAACACAATGCATTTCAAATAATAAAGAGAGCGTTTAGAGACCCGTTACATTGGCTCTAATAAATGGATCGAAAAGCAGAAATGGAAAAGGCTTACTGACAAAACCTAATGAGAATCCAGTGAAATTTCTCTCTGAAAGTAAAATTTTGTCTATTTATTTGTGTGAGTTTAATGGCTCAGGAGCCACATTTGGTTACACCCCTCCTCAGCCATGCAAAGGGAAGGATGCAACAAAGCAACACTCAGCTGCAGGCTGCATTGCCTCTTCTATGGTGAGGTGAAGCAGTCTTAACGATGCATAGAACCGACGGAGGAAACGATACAGTCTGCATCCACTTTGTGTGAATTAGATTTCATATAAAATACGGAAATAGTATCCAAATTGTATGAAGAAAATACGCTCTCAATATTTACCTTCTTAAATTTCAGAAAAATTAAATTAAACTTTAGCTTCAAAAATTCGCTTTTTCGACATTTTTAAGCCTCGGTAACGCAGAAGCTATTTGCGTCAGTTCCAAACTCGCAGAAAAGAGCTGGCAACACTGCAGTCGCGATCACGTGGTTTCTCTTTTAAGAAATAAATTTCCACTGTTTGCTGGTATAACTTGCACGCGATTTTCTTCAGAGACTGTGCATGGTGTTAAATTAGCTATTGAATTGGTTCTACAGCAGAAAAAAATCATTTATCGTAGAGTATTCGCAGTTATTCACAAAGCAAGACTGCACACAAAAGGAATTCTAATTATAATTTTTAAACTCTTTGACGTAAAAAATAACAAAGGAGCAATAACAACTGGAAAATCTGAAACCAGTGTTATGTAGGAGGCTATTATTGCCTCTTACGCTTGAATATATGATTCAGAAGCGACGCAAAAAGTGGTTTCGAATTGGCACAAAAAAAGAGAGGGAAAGTTCTTATTTCTACAAATCGTATGAATAAATTTAACAAATAATTTCACCGTTTTTTCAAAGTCGCATAATCTAAAATAGAGTCCGCATTCGTTTCATTAATATTAAAACTCAACTTGTAAAAACATTCGCTCTCGAAAGAGAATTGGAACAAATTGGGAAGTCCCTCATCGACGAGATTATTGGCAGTGGACGTCGGAGATTTCTCTTCTCGATCAAAGGAACGAAATTTTTAACTGTTAAATAAGGAAAATACTTTTTCTACCCCAATTCACGAAGATTTTTTTCTAAAGGCATATCAATACTCATACACTGGAATGCACACTTTGGGACATCGTGCACATAAAAACTTCAGTTCATTTGAAGTCCTAAAAGAAAAGAAATCTTAGCAACTTCAAAAAAAGTGGATAACAATTTCCAATAAACGCATTCTTTCCTCAAGCAGAAGCTTCATTGTTGGAGAAAAATTTGCAAATCCGTTTACAGTCGTCGAAGAGTAGTCATACGAAAAAAAACTTTCGTAGAAAGAGAGAGGCTCCTTACGAGTTTCTCATCAAGGAACAAACTTATCCACTCATTTTATTTCCTACAGAATGTCTTTTACCTTTTTAAAATCAAATTAGTTTACAGTTTAAAGTGCCCAAGTGACTTACGCCTTTAAGAGGAAAACCTTTCATTCTAAAATGAGCTTCCATAGAGTGAAAAAAGTTCTAATTGCCAAATGGAAACTCATACTTCTAAAGGACTGAACCAATCATTTTCATCTTGGATGGTGGTTTTCAGACGACGGGAAGATTAAAAAATTAACATAAACCTAAGATTCTCTTTAAAAAGAAATCGAAATTCATTGAATATAAAAGAATGCATTTGCTCATACATGCGCATTATCATATGGCACCCTTCTATAAACATTTTCATTCGCTCTTTACAGGTGGCGTCAAAGGTTCTGATTGGAACGATAATATTTAGATTCTTATTGTTGCCTCTTGATTCAATTTTAAGAATTTCTTCTGATTCTCTCATACTTAAAGAAGTGGAAACAGAATTATAATTTAAGAAAAATAAGAAAAAAATTGTCTTGAATCATGTAATATAAGACGTAATGAATGTATAGTATGCAAGTACAAAATGAAAGTCTTGGATATTGTCCAAAGCAATTCCACCTGCAAATATATGTCTTTTTCGTATAAGACATGTAGAAAGAAAAGTGCCTTTAAACCATATAGGATTTTGTTACAGGCATTCAACTGGATATAAAAAAGGAACAATAAATATCAGAAGTTCATAAACTTGAAAGCGAAATGTTTGAAAATTTGAAAGTACATTCAGCAGTTAACTCAGCAGTATGAGCTGAATTATCGGGGAAGAGTTGAACCAAATTCCCGGTGTGCGTTTTGCATAGATTTTGCAAGGAAAACAATTTCTTACTATTGATGATGATGATGTCGTGTCCGCTTTTTACCGCGGAAAGAGGGGTGCAGTAGCTTCTGAGGGTATGAACCCCTGAGCACCCGAGGGCAGAAGTCTGACTTCCAGCTCATATGAAGATGAAACACACACACACGCTTGCGCAGCCCCTTTTTACAGGGGGGCACATTCACATATCTCACAGATAGCACACAGAATAACAACCATGCCCGAACCGGGACTCGAACCCGGGACCTCCAGAACACGAGGCAGGCGCGCTACCTCTGTGCCAGCAAGCCGGCATTTCTTACTATTTAAAGGGAATTGTGGCATGCGAGTGTGCATTATGTTAAGCGATGGAAAGAATAACTGTTTGGTACAAAAAGAAATGTTAGCCCCAAACGGAACTTCACCAAGTGTCCCACAGAGCCTTTAAAATATTTTTGAATAATTTACGTTTTTTCAAATAAGTGAATTTATGAAAGTCGTTTATTTAAATAAGCGATACAAGATATTTTAAGAATTTGTTAAATTGAAAAGCTTTTTTTTTCATTGTAGATATTAAATAATTCCAGCCCAATAATTAATTTTTAAAAAATATCCCCAGTTGTAATAACACAGATACTGCTCATCGTATTTTTTCCAATGTAGGTATTTCAAGACATAACCAAACCAATTTATAATAAATTATTTCAAACATAATATAATTATTTCAACATTAATTTCTTTGATTAATGTAATTATTAAAATTTTTTAGAGGAGAAAATTTAATTTGGAATGTCTAATACTGAATTTAAAGATATCTGCTATTGCTACGATGAAGATGTTTTAAAATTTTCCTATTAGTCTTGCACTATTTGATAAAAATAGTGCTAAAAAATGGATTCCGTTGGTCTTGTTATAAGCGGAATTGTAGTTATTGCTTATTGAATTCTTTTAAAGAAATATCAAAGCATAAATCTCAAAAGAATAAATATGCGCCAGTATTTAAACATCCAATAAAAAAAGAAGGTTCGATTAATTTATCTTTTTTGGCATAAAAATTATATTTGATAAAAATTGTGTTCTGCTGCTCGAATGGTAAGAATGGTTCAATTGATGTAAAATTAAAAAATTCTTAATAACACAAAATTCGAATCATGGAATGAATGAAATAAGAGCTTTAACAAATAATTTTATAAAACGTAGAAAGGCATTAAAGGTCGTGCGTGTGAAACACAAAATATTATTAAACAGATGACGCCAATACAAAAGTGAATGTTAAAATCCAATCGTAATGAAATAATTAAAAACATTTGAGCTCAGATTTCCCTTTAAATCCTTGGATAAGAAATTTAAAATCTTAAAAAAAGAGAGATGCCGGAATATATCCAATTATCTATTCATGGCCTTGAAATGCGCTGAGCAGGTTATTTCCTCAACGAAAATTTCCGTTAAGAAAAAGTCAGATGCTGGACCTGACATGAATAGATTTGACAAACCAAAGAAATAAAATATAAATATTATTTTCAAAAATACTGCGAAATTAATATCAAAAATATTTTTTTAAAAAATACACTAATTCTAGCCTAGTGTGAATCAATGACGTGATGCCGAAGGTAGCAAGAACGACATAATTGCGCCAATCTTAAGCCTCAGCATTTTATTTTTATAAAAATACTATAACGCTAATTCCCTTACTTGAGTCATATTCGATGAAAATAGATGTCCGAGACTTCAATTACTCTATGACAATATTTCCAATTATACATCTGCTCATTATTTCTTATAAGTAATATAATCTCATCACGTCAAATTCAGACTTAGTATAATGAAATATAAACTCTATTATAATATGAGCACCGCTCTATTAAACCATTATTTTTTGTAAATCACGCTGACGTATAAAGATACCAATAACACGAAAAATAAAAGACGAAGAGTTTTGTGAAGTATTTGGGTGAAGTTTCTAATTTTAAGTTATGCCAATTAAGAATGGTTGAACAGTTTTCAAATTGCTCAGAAACAACAGCAAAAATTAAATCCTCAAAATCAATATTAACAACTTAAATCGAAGAGATCAACATATCCAATATTGAACTTGGACCCCTTTTCCCCATTCAGTCGTGCTTCGAAACAAAAATAAAATGCATATGCTCAACACTCATCCTCATAAACTCACTCAAATTCTTCATAACTCACTCATAAATTCTTCATAAAACCGATACTCGTCCAAAAAACTGATATGTATTAGAAGGCGTCATAAATAAAAAGACGTATCGTTATTAATTTGCATTCCTATCTCTTCAAAAATATTTTTTTTCTTTTTCGCCAGCGGGAATTTGTAGTTCAGAGGCAGGGAAATAAATAATTTTGGAACAGGCAATGTGTAAATGATCATAGCTCTAAAGAAGTCATTTGAAATAAACGATTATTCATTTGATCATAAAAGTATTAATCTTCAGAAGCTACTGCATCCCCTCTTTCCGTTGTAAAGCGGACACGAGATCATCAACATCATAAAAGTATTTAAAAAGGTGATAAATGATTTGGTTTTAAAAATATTTCCATTTTCCGCAGTTTCGATTTTGGATTAACAAGTCGATTTAAGTTAATATAAAATACAGTTTTCAGCTGAGAAAAAAAAATAATTTTGGAATATTTTTTTCTCAAGTATTAAGACAAAAGTGTTCAGCAGTTTCGATTTAGAAATAAAAGAGTTCCAATAATACTGTGAACACAATTTTCACAGTATTGTAGTTCGATTTTGAGTAGAAAAGGTGCAACAATAGTTCAATGTTCTTTATCACAATTTTGTTTTAAAGTTTTAATTCGAGGAAAAAATAATTTCGGTATAATCCAGGCACTGCAAGATTAAAAGTTCTGTAGTTAAAGAACCCCAATAAGAATGCAAAGACCGTTTTCTTTTGAGGAGAAATTTTGTAACTAAAACACCATATTCTTCAACATGGTAAATACAATTTTTTATATTTTAAATTTGAAAAAATAAATTACTTCAAAAGTTTTGCTTCTTTGCATAAATATTCACATTGTCAATAGATTCGATGTAGGATAAAGATTTTCGATATGAGGTTAAACACGGTTTTCCAAATGTTCTGTAGTGCATTCTAAAATGTCAAAATTCAATGCAAAATATACTAAGAGAAGTTCAAGAAAAACAAAGATGAAAGAATTATTTTTCAAATAAAATTCTGTCACAGTTCAGGCTTCATATCCGAAGAAATTCCGTTAATATCCGAGGAAGCAGCGACAATATTATTTAATAATATTCCAGTTGTATCTGAGATCTTGTAATGGCTTGACCATGTCGACAATAAATAAAAATACAGTTTTCCAAAGCGTAAAAAGTCATTTCACATTCAAAAATGTCTTCTCCAGTAAATAAATGAATAAGCACTCGTCAGCTCACCATACAAATTGATCATCATTGAATGAAAAATGGATAACCGCCATTGGTTCTAGCACTGGAACAGAAACAGAAGTTCTCAATCGCCGAAAGCAGTCTCTACATCATCAGTCATAATTTCGAAATCAGAAATGCATTCCTTGGGAAGTAATTGCCGGGTATGCATAAGACTAATTGCGAAACAATTCATCGTAATCCATCTATAAGCGGATAAACCACCCGATAGAAGAGAGCAATTCCGTTATGCAAACTGCCGACGCGAGAGCAGGCGCAGAAATGAGCAATTCTATTTCGTCGAATCCTTTGAGCAGTTCATGTGAACTCGTTCACTTGATTGACATGAATTTACAGTGAACGTTCAAATGAACGGAATTTCTTAGGGAAAGGGACAAATTTTCAAAAGGAATAAAATTTAGCTGAAAACACTAGAAGGGGAAAAAATTAATTATATAGAATAAGGATTTGAAACTTTTTTTTTTCGTATTTGATTTATTTCATATATTTAAATCCCAACAAAGCGTATGTTGTTGAATATATGCTAATGTAAAACAAATTGCCTCTTACACAAGTGGGGGTGAATTCAGCGTTGTGTAATCATTATTTAAGAGAGGAGAAATTTTCAATTCGAAGCAGTAAATTCCATATTGAATTAATTGGAAAATAAACACAACTTTGCCCTTTTAAAGCAATAACTTCGAAATACATTTTCTACTTAAACAATTTTTTTTATATTGCAGGAACAGGTTGTGATCATCATCGCAAGTCATTGTGGTTCATACGAAACTAAATATTATTAATAACTGTTCTATATTTGTTTAAACCTGGTAATAGCTGCAAAAATAATTTAAATGTTTCGTGTTTAGTCTGGTCTGTGTATTATTATCATGTCAGAACATAATGTTGTTTTGGGGGTGAGGTTTTTGGCGTCAACAAAAATTCACATGCGAAAAATAAAAATTTTATTATCTGCAAGAGCATTTCAAAAAATCAACATTTAATAACGTGTTTCCATTGCATTTACAAAAGCTATGATTTTAAAAAAATATGCTAATGACTACTGCAAATAAAACCCAGAAAAATGTCATTTTGAACACGTGATTATGTGAAATGAAATAAATAAGAAAGGTAATATTTTTTTTAACAATAAATGCAAGAAAAAGTTTTTTTATCGTTTGCAATACTAAAGTAACTCATTCAATAAAAGCATTAAAATGAATAAAAGTATAATTTAACTTGCAAGAACCCTTGGTGCTTGGCCGTTCAAGAAATGATGCCCTGACATGATACATTGAAATATGCATTGCGTATTTTATTTTAATCTTTATTTTTATTCTTTTAAAAATGGTTTCAGTCATTGGTATTGCTATATTAAAATAAGAAATGTTTATTCTAAGTCTTATCATTCGTTTAGAATCTGCACTTTAAAACCCAGAGTCATACGCCGATAATATCATCTTAATATTCAATAATTTTCTTTTCCAATTCAATTTCCTTTCCAACTTGTAGTTTTTACTATAATTTTTTAACTATAAGCTATCCTTCAAAATTTAATAACCAATTGAAAGGATACGAGCTGTTTCAAAATCTAAAAATTTGTAGATATTTCATTACTTGGAACATTAAAGCACTCTTTCCTTGTTTTTTGATATTTCTATTTCATTTAAAAGATGTTTTAAAGCGTAATTCTAATTATCATAAAAAATATTCTGAAGTTTGATTTCTAAAAATAAAAGTGTAGATAGCAGAAAGATTTTTTGGTGCATAAATGGGACTCTGTAGTTTTGTAAGTCAAAACAGTCATTTGTTTATTTATAAAAGTTTCATATCGATGTATTTAAAATGTTTAAGTTCAAAAATACATCTTTATCATTCAGGCAATAAACTATTTCTATGAACAAAAAAAAGTTTAAATGCAATCTAATAAACAAGTCAATTTCTAATATCTTCTTGGGAAATTCTTTCAAAAGAGCCCTCTGCACCGAACAATATATAAATAATAGTCTGAAGGAGCAGCATCTGGTGAATACAATAGGTGGAGTAATATATTCCAGAAAAATGATTATAAATTTGCTTATATTACTCAGGCAACATGTGGGCAGGGACCGCGGGTACGGCCGATGTATGCATCAGGGCCCCACGATTGAGGGGCCTGAACATTATCAAAAACTAAATTAATATTCTGAGCGGTAATAGCATCATAGAATGAGGAGAAGACAAAATTAAACTAAAAAATCGATGGGTTTTGAAATGTACCAAGTTTTCAGATATATTTTAGTTCAGTGCAAGTGTGCGACTTATTATAAGTATCCGTCCATGATCACTGAAAAGCGCTTTGAGTAACATGGATGAAATTCAGTATTTGGACTTAAGACCAAATTTGTAAATTTCGATCAACACCTTCTAAAATTCCGTCCAGATTATGTCTGTTTTGCCTCTCAAGCACAAGAGTGCTCAATAATTCAAAACGAAAGAAAAACGAACAATTAAAAAAAATGGAATCTTCAATCTTAAATTTCAAGTTATCATGTGAGGACATTATTATTTTTAAATCATTATTTATCTTAATTAGTTTAAGTCATTAACCAGTTAAAACCGGTGTCAAACAATCACGAGATTTCTCTATCGGTCTCTACTCTCTTTCTCTCTCTCTTTCTGTATACATTGTTAAAAGGCTAGAGATATGCAAAATTTATCTTTTTTTTTCATGAATTTTAAGGAATTGACAGAAATTAAAGAAATTCCATAATAAAATGAACAGAATGCTATAAGGCTTATAAAATAACGCTTATTATATGTGAATGAAAATTTGATGTTTTAGAAATATCTTTCTGGTGAAGCTATAAGATACAGTTATATAAAACATTTCATTGAATATTTTATACAATTTCAATGTTAGTGAATCAACTGGTTTCTCAAGTCGACAAATATTTAACAAAATAAGTTATGCATTTGTTTACCAAAACTGTGGATTCCTTCAAATACTAATGTTAAATAGATCCTAACTATTCTAGTAAATATTTATAAATAAATTTTAAATATCCGATATTGAGATACTTCTTACAAGGTAAAATATTTCTATAACTAGATTAAGAGCATTTCTATACTTTCTACATCCTAAAATAAATTTAAATGTCTATTTTATTGGAGTGTAGGTACTTATTGTATATTATTTATTTTGGAGGGGGGGGAATTCTTCATCGTTTCACGCGCCACTTGTTTCGCAATAATTCCATTCTTTAGCAAAATATTCAGAATTGACAAAATTTTAATTTTATTACAAAACACAACCATTGTAAAAAATAATTTCTTTAGTCAAAACCAGACCTACATTTCACAGAAATGGGCCGTTCATCCAGACGCAATAACAACGATCGATCCATTCGTGAACGAATACTCTAGTGAACCGATTCAAAGAAATAGCGTGGGTATCGTGAAGGAAGATGAGAAACGCCATTACGGTTTAAAAATCGATTATCTTCCTCTCGGGATGCTAAATGACGTAACCATTGAAGGGGGGGGGGGTCTTTCAAAAGACCTCCCACTCCTTTGCGTGAAGCATTATAATAAATATCTTTTTCTATCAAGAAGTTTGAAAGTCGAGCAGAAATTAAGGTATGGATGAAATCAGATTTACAATGAAGCATCCTGCGATTTAATTTCTATAAATACTAAACGAACATTTTTATTTATTTCAATTACTAATCAGTAATTTTTCAGGCATATATTATGAATGTTCTTATATTGAACTTAACAGTAATTCCAATATTTTTCCTATGATTTTTCTAATGATACAAAGCTGAAATATTCTCGACAATTTAATCGAATCTATTTCGATTAATTCTAAACTTTTTTTTTTTATTTTTGGATTTTTTTCTGTATATAAACATGACTCTCTTTTGTTTCTTCAAAAATAGTTCACTAATGTTGACGTTAGACCATTAATTCCTTTCAAATCTTCCCAATGTTTTCAGTTATGGAAATAATGCGAATACTATCTAACATTTCCAAATTTACATAAATGTGCAATTTGGAAACGTTAGACATGAGTTGCTGTGTTTATTTTGAAATTTAT
Organism: Argiope argentata; assembly: GCA_026289955.1. Classification (NCBI taxonomy): domain Eukaryota; kingdom Metazoa; phylum Arthropoda; class Arachnida; order Araneae; family Araneidae; genus Argiope; species Argiope argentata. The sequence goes on along the minus strand of JAOUZG010001077.1, from coordinate 258,117 downwards.
GATACAAATATATTTTATATTTATTTACTATGTATACTATTAATTTAATATATTTAATATTTATTACTTTTATTTTATTTTATAAATGTAAATTTATTTGAAGCACTATACTATTTATTTGTTAGAACTCTAGCTTATTTGCTAGAATCGTTGCACTTTACGGCAAATAAAATAATTCAATTTAAATGTAAAATTATTAAAATTACATACCATTTATTTATACATTATATATTATTAATTAAAACTATTAAACGATGAAAATAGACATTACTTCTTCATTTTTCACCTTTAAAAAATCCTAATTATAACTCTGGTTGAATGTATTTTCGATCCAATTTTTCTCGTTTCGAATATCTGGGATGAATCGCATTCGTGGTCCCATAAATTCTAAATTAAACAAGTTCCTTTGCGTAAAACCTTTTTATATTCACTTTGTTGCAGAATCTAGTGAGTATATGACACATATTCATTTTCATAAGTATTTCTTAAATAATAATAATTTTAAGAGAAATAAATTCAACTTAATAATATGTCTACATGAATTTTACTAACATGATTGGATGTCAATTGAACAGAAAAATCTGTCGTTAATAGTTATGATGCTCTAACTGATACACTCATCTTCGATCGGGAATATGGCTAAAATTAAACTCAGATGTTTTAATAATTTTTTAATGTAAATCTGCTTTTAAATAAAATACCATGATGTAAAAAATCATGTTATCGTTTGAAAAGTTATTTAACGTTAAAATTGCTTTGAATGTTTTATTTTTAATTAAAAAGAAAATATCAGTTGAGCCAAACGATTTTTGGAAATCTCCAATTACAATTTTTTTCCTTACGGCATTAATGTTTGATATATAAATATTTTAAATTTATTTCATAAATATTTAAAGAACATTTTGATTCAGTTGATTCAATAATTAATGCATCAATAACTCAAAGCAAGAAAATAAAACAAATCAATATTTACTCATAAAACTTTTTCAAGCCTAACCTAAAAAATATCTCATAATATGCACTGCCTAAAGTCCAAAATATCTAAATCCAATCCTGATAAAGTTTCTAATATAGTAAATTTAATACAAAAATTCAACCATTAGTTAGTATATGTTGTTTGTTTATTTAACTATTTAACATTTTCATGTTTTCAAATTGGCATCTTTTAATAAACTCTGCTGAGTAAAAATCGTAACAACTACAATTCATGTGCTTGTGAGATAAGAACTCGTTCCAAAAGTTGTTTTAAATTCTGTTCAGATTTATTATTAATTGAAAATTAATGAAAAAATTAATTTTTCCTCATTAAATTTGAAGCACATTTTTGCACTCACAAATATTATCCCGCTTGGAATTTATTTTAAATACTCAACTTTTCAGTCCTTTTAGTTTCTTTCATTTTAAATAATTTTAAAATACATTTTCTAATACATCATTTTTAATTTTATGCTTGAATTTCAAACTGAAGTCATTATTTCATAAAATTTCTAAGTCATGTTTTTATTATCGTTCACATTATAATAATAGGAGAAGGGGAAATACTTTCTTTGGGCATTAACATTTCAGAATTTTCATTTGCGTTTTTTAACGATGATAATATATATAAAAGGATTTTTTTACGTGATGCAGAAATAGTAACGCACAAAATGAAACGGCTAATGCAATCAAACCTAATGAAAACGAAACAGATAAATCAAACTTGAAGCACTATCGTACTTTGACACCTCGGATTAGGATCCCAATTTCTCTCTCCAAACAATAAGGCTTTTTATCATGTCAGAGTATGATGTTGTTTTTAGGATGAGGTTTTTGGCGTAACAAAAATCCGTAGGTGAAAAATAAAAATTTTATTATCTGCACGAGCATCTAAAAAATAGGCTTTTGATAACGCGTGCCATCGCATTTACAAAAGCTCTGATTTTAAAAAAAGCTAATGACTACAGCAAATAAAACCTAGAAAAATGTCATTTTGATTATATGAAATGAAATAAATAGGAAAATATGGTATTTTTTTAAACAATAAATGCGAGACAAAGTTTTTTGGATCATTTGCAATACTAAAGTGACTCATTCAAATGAAACAATTCAAATGAATAAATATATAATTTAACTCGCACGAGCACGTGGTGCTTGGCCGTTCAAGAAATGATGCTCCGACACGATACATTGAAATAGGCACAGCAGATTTCATTTTAATCTTTTGTTTTCTATTGCACTTTTCAAAAAATTTTTGAAATGTTAATAAAAATGTTAACGTCCAGCAAAAAATATCATTTCTCTAGAACATTTGTTTCGCAATAGTGCATAATACCATCAGAAACTTTTTAACTCGACATCAATTCGATTTGCACAAAATGGAGGAAACCGGGCAACAGGTAATCTGTCCTTCCCCTCTGTGCGATCGATTCAATAGAGGCAAGTGAGTTTCCCACAATATCCTCCTGTGATCCAAACCTGCGATCGCTGTTATAGACGTCAATAAAAAAGCGTCTACTCATATGATAGGTAAATATCGACCGTCCGTTCAACACAGGTTGCCCGTATGGCTCACAATTTGTGTTTTAAAAAAATTCTAAAAAGCCTAAAAAATATATAAATAAATGTGCAAAAGATAAGGCTAAATCAGCATATGATTATTTTTAAAACCTGTAAGACATTCTCAACGACAGCTTTAAAACCAGGGAGAGTGGTCCCCTCAAAACTTTCTCCCATACCTTCCAATAAAGGCGTTATCCCAGAAAACGCTTTGCGTGCTATTGGCGAGTAATACTTACAAACTATGAATCTTTCGCTTGAATCCTTCATTTCAACATGAGTCTATCGGGTGATCCTTGGCGAATTTTTTGGCGATTTATCTTGACATGCCGCGAATAGTATCCGAATATCTAAGTTGTGTTTTACATACGTTTTCCTCAGCCGATTGACACAAAAATTTGTCACAGACCCGCAATTGTAGTCATAAAACCAAATATATAATTCAATATATTTTAATCATTGCGATTTTGATTTAGCGCATTTACATGTTTCTGAAAATATAGACCGACTGACGTTCTAGGTTTGGGTTCAAAATTTGGCAAGTGTCTACGTTCTAGATATTAAATCTGTGACCTGAATTTTTATCTTTCTAAACTTCTTCCTTTTGTAGTTATAGTGCTAAATTATGCACGCACAGCCCGACAGACCCAGTTTCTCTGAATGGAGTTTGCTCAGAATCTCACTGAAATCTATACATTTGGTGTAAAGACCGTACGCCAAATTTCATCCTGCTAGTTCAAAGCGTTTTTTTTTATTTATCTTTGCCACAGATAGACAGACAAAATTTCTCTTAGAGGGTTTTATTGAAAATGTCATAGAAACCTACAAACTTGACATAGAATATACTAAATTTCATTCGTCTTGCACAAATCATTTTTCAATTATTCTTGCCACAGATAGACAGACAAAATTTCTCTGAGCGAATTCAAATTTCAATTTCTATCAAATTTCTTGGATAGAAAGCTGCAGATTCGGTATAAAGAGAGTATACTAAATTTCATCCATCCAGCTGAAAGCGTTTTTGAATTATCCTTGCCACAGATAGACGTAATGCAAATAATATATATATATATATATATATATATATATATATATATAATGATATTTTAAACTCTAATCTTAAATGTAATTATTAATTCCCAAAGTTTTGTCTTAATTTAGCTCATAGTAATTTCCTTCTAAAATGTTATTTTTCTGATCCATTAATAAGTCAAATAAAGTACTATAAAGGTAATTCGCAATTGAGTCCACGTGTGCCGAGTGGATGGATAATACATCTCTGGTGTAAATATTCTATAAGAGGATTCCTTTGATGAGTAATAAATCACTCGTATAAAAGAGGTTCTTTTAAGATCCTGCTTTCCCCTTGTTTAAAGGTCAAAAGTATAAGAATTCCTTTCAGATATCTACGTGTGTGTAATTTATGAGGATATTATAGTATATAATTCGAGCGAGAAAAGATTTTATTTGAACTCTTGTGTTAATGTCCTGTGCTGCCGAATAAAGCGAAATTAAAAAGACAATATGTGTAATATTTGATGATTTCTCCAAACTGCTCTCCA
>JAOUZG010001077.1:234815-253920 GCA_026289955.1 Argiope argentata | reverse complement strand
TATATATATATATATATATATATATATATATATATATATATACTCATAGAGGCTTAAAGCGTAGAGAATGGTCAAATTCAGGAATTCGAATTTTCGGAAGGTTGCAATACTTTCTGTATAGTTTATAAATATAAAAAAAGGCAAACTTAGTAAAATTTTGGATGCTTTTAGATCTGATTTCCTCAGAAATTACGGTCACTTAAAAATATTTCCTACCCAAAATATAATACATGTATAAGAAATTCAATTTCAATGAACATATTTTACTAAATCGGGCTAAAAAAATATTTAAAGTCATGATTATATTTTATTTTTCTTATATTAATGAAACCTTTTCGCTTTTGTTGCTCAATATTGCTTATTTGATGCCATTGTAAAATGCTCCGTTTCATCGCATACAGAGCCGCCCACTCCTCCCGACTGAAAACCGATATTTGCTCTCCCCTCTATCGTCTTCGGAGTTTCAAGCATTACTCATACGATCCAGTCGTCATGGTTACGCTCCAGTCATAGCCTTGGCAACTGCACCGCACGTGTGGCTTGATAGGTCTATTTATAACGAAAACACTATAGATTAAAACTGAGGCGCAGATTGAGGTTTTTTTAATTTTTTCAGTAATCATTTTTAAAATTTTCCGATTAATTCAGTAACCTTAGATTTAAAATATATATATATTTTTTAAGAAAAATTTTAAATTTCAAAAGTTTTCGTCATTTTTCTATACGTCTCAAAATATTTTTTTTTCAGTAAGGAGAAAAGAGGGTAAGAATATTGAAGCTTTGCAATTCGGGTAATTAAATTCTTAGCAATTAGGGCGATTTAAAAGCGGATGGTTTTAAATCGGGGTTATGATATTAAGATCCGAATTCAAGAAATATGGAAACTATTTTGTAATAAATTAAACAATTTTGTTATAAATTAAATAATTTTTTTCTTCTGAAAATTGGGAAATTGTTGCAATTTTAAACAGAATCAGTACTTATATTTCTGCTGAAAGATAACTGAGATTGGTTTCCATTTTACATGAATTTTTTTGCTCTGCATCTTTTTCATTAGCTGCTTATAGTATTGGTATTATAGTTTTCAAGTTATTTAGTAAAGTGAAGGGGGGAACACTTCATTTTTCCCTTCATTTTTTTTCACGCTTTATCCAAAGTTCGCTTATAGAGCGTAAACATGGAACAATTATACCAGATCTTTAAAAAAGAGATAAATGCAATAAAATTTTATTCGTAGTTGTTTCACTTAGCTTATGCCCAATTTGATTATTTTGCCACCACCCCCAGACACTCACAAAAAATGGGAAATCATAAAAGAAAATGTTGAGAATATGAGATGTCATTTAAAATAATATTAATAACTTTTCTCTGAAAGGGAAAAAATACCTTGGCTTAAAATTTTGACGAACAAAAATGGTAAAATTTCTGTACTGCATGCTACTTCTGTGTTTCATTCAGAAATGCTTAATGGTAAAAATAAAACTAAGGTCATTCTAATTTTTTTTTGATATTCGTAAATAATTTGATTTTATTTAACTAATTGCTATTCAGATAGTATTTTAACCTTTTTTATAATTCAAATTTATTCTGATTTTTGTTTAATTTGGTTTTCCATAATTAAATGCTTCTAAGCCTTTTGTCCTTGGTGATAGTTAACTAACTTTTAGGCACTAAAAATATCACTCAAAACTTTTACTTATGAATTAAATAAAAACTAAACTATTCATTTTTCTCAGTCTTTAAAGAATTTAGGAACGCAAGATTTAAATTGTATCGCTTATCTTGAAGTTTTATAGCATACATGGCATTTTAAAAATACTGTTATTGAAATTATATCAAAATTATTTACATTTTTCACTGCAATTATTATCTCAATTTAATAAAAATCGTTAATCGTTTATACATCAATTTTGCGATATTTATACAAAAGAACAAAATATTAAAGCAAGCTTCTTTTTTTATTTAATTTCCCAACTACTTAAACCTCCCTTTTTAAAGTCTTTCTACATTTTGCTGCATTTCACAATTATTGTGGAATTATTTATTTTTAACGTTATAAATTTTAATTGTATTATTTTATTGCAAATATAGAATTTAATAACTCTTAATTAAAAAAAATATTTAAGTTTGACCGCAGACGTCTCGCGTAAATAGCAAGTTAAAAAATCAGCTATCGGCAGCTAAAAAATTGTCGTTTATTATTTCTTATTCATAAGTAGAATGAATTTTTTTCATAATTCACATATTCGTTCATCTCTTATAACTTTGAAATAAACTAAGATTTTCTGATCTACCATTTCTCTTTTGATTAATTCTTTTGACCTTGAGATGAAGTTGTACAAAAGAAAAAAGAAAAATCGTTTGTATATTTTGTTAATGAATAAATCTAACGAAATTTCATTTATTTCATCAGTTTCCAACTGTTTATTCAGCTGGAATCTTGTCTAATTCTGCTTTGATTCATTTTTCTCTTTGGAGAACACTTCTCCCATCTGTAATTTATCAAACCGCGGCCATTCATAACATACGTCTTTGGCTTTATACTTCTTTTTTTTCCGAGTTCTTCTCATACCATAAATTTTGTTTGATTCTTAGAAACGCATTTCAATTTTCTTTTCTTTTTTTTCAGTGATTTATATGTAATGATTCTCATGTTTTAGAACTATGATAACCCTTTTATTTATTTATATATATATTTTTTGCTATGTTATACGTCAATAAAATTCTAAGAATGAATATTAATTGTATACTGTTGATATTGCTTCATTTTTGCTTACAATAAAGATGAAAGCATATATTTAGCCTTCAACAAATTACACTATTTGATTGAGCTCTACTAGATATAGTAGAAACATACTTGGGAGGATAAAAATGTGTACCTTAGAAGAATTTTTTGAAAACTCCAATCTTTTATTTATTAATTGAAATTTAAGCAAAAAAATGGCATTTTTCTCTCGATAAAATTAAAAATATTATTGTACTAAAAATATTTGTAAATATTTTAAAACGTTAAAAAAAATAATCTTTTCAACGATAACAATTTCTTAACATCACATATTTTTTGGCGAATTTCTGTCTTCAATCAATTTTTAAAAACCATAAAATTTCAAAAAAAAATTCTTAACATCCATTTTAGATATAATTTTTAAAGTAAACCAGCCTTTTAAAACTTATAACATAGCTGTTTTCTCTAACTCTGACAGATTTGAAAATACTGTAAGTAAATAGAAAAACATTTTATTTTATTACTAGCCGCCTTTGGCGACCAGTTGGTTCACCAGTATTAATGCTGACGAAAGGGTTCAATCATTTTTTTATAGATAACTTGGTCTCATAATAAGTATTTCAGCAAAATATTTTTAAGCTTCAAATTTCGATAGTCATATAATTCACTTACATTATTATGTAGGCATTAAGCAGTCCTGATATATGAACTCCGTATCTCTCTCTAATTGTCTATCAGTGCACGTATAATTCAGTTTTAAATTAAAGTGGGAATGATGAAACTTCGATTAATATAAAAACCTCTTTTCTCAATCCAAGCATATCTGTAAAAAAAACTAGGAACTGAAAGCAGAGTAGTCCGGCATTGAAGTTTTATGTTCAATACAGAAATTGAAAAGTTATAATTTTTTTTATAGTTTATAATATGTCAAGGAATTATTCAGCAAACATATCAGAGGTTAAATGAAATATTCAGTTTTTAATTTTATTTTTAGATGTTTATAAATATTCTCAATAATAACATTTTATTATTATTTTTTGGCTTATAAATATATTTCAAAAATTATGGTTTAAATTCCTTTGGTCTTATAGATTCATATTTGTATAATATTCTTAATATTTCAACTTCTAAATAAATAAATAAGCATTTCTATCTTCTTCAAATCTGGCTGATTTATTCAGTACTGAATATTGCAAGTTTAGAACAATCATCATTATCATAATCTAGACCAATTATTCTACAGTAACCCTGATTGGCTTCTTTGAGATCTTGATAAACTGATCTAAAATCGCCAGTTTTTATCGAATAGTTATATTGAAATTTTCCTAGATCGATCAGTTTTGATGATTGATTTAGTTGATTGGAGTAACACTTTTTTTATTTTAAAGACTTATTGTTTCTAGAATGTTTTGTTGAATATGATTCACAGAGCAGATGATATATGTAAAAATTTAAAAGTCATAATGAATTAGCATTTTTTACCCAATTTTCAAATTATATATTTCATTTTGACCATTTGTTAAGAAATGTATGTATCTCCCAAAAAATTAAAAAATTAGATGTTAGGCTCCGACTACAGATGATCCCTTGTGGATGTTAAGCCGTATTTGCATTAAATAAAACTGTTTAATTAAATTAGTTTCAATTGGAACGTTTTCTATGATATTTTATATGTATTATAAAATATCATAAAAAACGTTTTATTGCATTCATTTTCCAAAAATATTATGTATAATATTTGTTTTATTTTATGCAGACACGTGCTGAAAATGACATTTTTATATGATTAATTTGGAATGATAGTTGATTTATTTTTTCTCATGTGAGAACATGATATTATTTTGGTTAGAAAGTTTTAATGTCTCCGAAATATGCGGGTAAAAAAAATTTTCCTGTTTTTACAAATTTTCGGATAATTAATTATTACGTCTGCTTATTTGAATGAAAATGCGTTTTCAAATAGCTGACCTACTTTTACAAGTATAGCTTTAATATTACGTATACTTCGTTAAAAGCAGATGCGTTTTGATTTCGCATGATTCATTAAAATGTGGAGATACATTATAATCAATAAGGCGAATTCTTTGATGTGCACAATATATCTTTTTCACTTAAGTAAAAGTAAAAATTCAAAATCATAAGTAAGCACACAAATGCAAAAATATTTTACTTCTACTCATTATTAATTACTTTTTGTTCGTCGTTTCTTTGAAATGACGTCATCATCGAATTTCGTTTAAGATTTCTTACTTTTAAATAAGAAATCTCGCTCTCAGAAGATTATTGTTTGGTGTTTTTCTAAAAACTCTTTTTCAGTTTTAACTGTCACATTTTTGTAATATAATTTTACTTTGTATTTTTATTTACTTTAATTCTTTAAAGGAATTGTTAATTTTGATATTGCAAACGATCAAGAAAAATTTTCTCTCGCATTTAATGTTTAAAAAATATCACATTTCCTATTTGTTTCATTTCATATAATCACGTGATGGAAATTATATTTTTGTTTTTTTTTTGGCCATAATTAACTTATTTTTTTAAATCAGAACTTCTGAAAATGTGATGGCAACATTTTATTAAAAGCTGATTTTTTTAGATCCTCGTGAAGATAAAATTTTATTTTTATTTTATGCGAAATAAATTTAAAAAAAAATGATTAAATTAAATGTTTAAAAATTCATTAAAAAGAGAGTTTTAATTTATAGGTCAAAACATTAGTATCACTGAAAATCTAATTTTTTGAGTTTTATTTTGATGCAAAAATCCATTTTGTTCTGTAATAGTATAAGTAAAGATGAGATAATAAGAGTGTCCGCGCGGGGCTGCTCGTGGTATAGCACCAAAGACGTAAAATAAGCTTTAAATTTCAATCTAGCCTCCATCCGATATGACATGGGTATGTTACGCAACATCAAACAAAAATAAAAATGTATTTGGAAATTTTCAAAAATAGCAACAAAACAATTTTTTATCGCACATATTCAGAGATATTGAGATTGTTACCAAAATAAAAATATGATATGTCCGTAGACAAAACACAGGCGATCCTTTTGCTCCTCATTAGAATAATTCTATCTCTGCAATTTAGTTGCATTGAGATTTTTAAAAAAAGACGATTATTTCTTTCATCAAAGGACTGACTCTCCTTTCCTAAATGTGGACATTATTTCTCTGATATTTGCTAACCGAACATTTCTTTCCTCTTCCGGCCAAGCTTGGATTTTCCTTTTTTTTTGGGGGGGGGAGCATAATAAGTTTTGAATCACTGTTTAAAATCATACTTAAACAAAGAAATGTATCGTATATGCATACTACAGCTCTTGCTGTTTGTACAATCACAGTTTGAGGTTTTCGCGCATGCTTGAATTAGTTCGTTAAAATCGAATTATAAAACTCCTTTTTTTTAAATTTGATACGACTTAAATGTACGAAAATCTTCTCCAATAAATGCCCTATAAAATGGTATAAATATCTCCGATATCCGTTAACTATTTCTCGAGATTTTGTGGTTCCAACATACAGACGCTTCCAGGAGACTTGCTTGATGTAAAGACGGTAAGAGGTACAGGGGGCATAAGTCGAGTTTCTCAAATAAAAAGAATTTAAATTTGGCAGTCAAATTGATTAGAGAAACCGAAAAAAAATAACTATGTGTGTGTTTACTGGGAAGTTTTAATTTCAACGAGTCATATTTTTTAACGCTTTTCATAATATAGTTTTGTAAAGTACTATGCTTGAGAATATGTTGCAGGGTATTGGCGCACATTAGTTGCGAAATATTAACCTTGGACGTGAAACTGGCATTTTTACTGAATCTTTCGCCTGATCTTTAATTTTTTTTTTTTTTTTTTTTTTTTTGCCAAAGCTGCCGTTAATAGTAATCGAGAATCAAATCTGCGTTTTAGATATGTTTTTCCCTATCGAGTGAAACAAAGATTGTTAACAAAAAAAGTAAAGTTATCGTAAGAGAGTAAAGTTATCGTTATTAATTTGTGAGTCGTTATTTATCTTAATTAATTTAAGTCATTAACCAGTTTGAAACAATCACTAGACTTCCCTATCGGTCTCTATCGCTCTCTCCCTGTATATATATATGATGATCATTTTTCTAGCTAACAAACAAAGTTTTAGAGATCGACCGATTTTGAGATGAAATAACAGCTATGATGTCTTACTCCTACGTCAGCCTTTTAAAAAGCGCATCCGCTGTCAAAGAAGTATACGTAATAATAATGAAATACCGGGGACAGCGGGTCAAACTTTTTAAAAAACGCATCCGCTGTCAAAGAAGCATATGTAATAATAATGAAATACTGGTAAAAGCAGGTCAAACTTTTAAAAAACGCATCTGCTGTCTAAGAAGTATAAATAATAATACTGAAATACTCGCTGCAGTAATTTATCGAAAATATATAAAAAAATCAATAAATGCCAAACATTGAACTACACCAAAAAAAATTTTATCCAAAATAATGAAAGTAAGCAAAAGGAATACGTACAGCAGGAAAAAAAATCTAGGGAAATGAACAGCAAAGATCGAAATACAGTAATATTTTTAAAAATGGCGGCAATGCAAACCCAAACAAAGCACTACCGAAAAATTGCCAACTTTGCAAAGCACCAAAAGGCTGTATATCAAAGCGTAGCCCACACAACTAACCTAAAAACAATTTATTTACAGTGTGTACCGGAAATAAAACAGCAAACTAAGTATTCAGAATTGTTTTGCTGATTAGTCTGGCGAAACAAAATTAAGTCCGAATTCGTCTCGACAAACAGAACAATACGCATTCTTGAACTTTTAACACCAATTGGGCAAAACAAAGCTTGAATTTTCTACGCCAGTTAGGGTAACGCAATATAGATTAGATATTTTTAATTCCCTTTATACTTTTTAGTTTTAATTCAGAAGTATTTCAAGATGAACTCGAAAAATCGATTAGTTAACAATGTTTAATTTTAAACGCATCAAACACTAAAAAAGTAAATAGAATCGTTTAAAATGACAGATAGAAAACATGTTAAGCTTAACCTCTTTAGCGTGGGTTAAAATCAAACTAAAATCTTACTCATTTAGAGGTGTAGAAAGGAAGTTTTTTTTCGGAAAAGTTAGTTTTTAATTAATAAAAAATGAACCACTCAAGCCTAAAATCTTCCCTTAAATCTAAATATTTTACATTATCGATATGTACACATGTTCCAAAAAGGAAAAATAATTTAGAATATGAGTTCAAATGAAAAAATTTACAACTCTATTTCATTCGCAGTCCATAAACGATATCTTCTAGAATTTTTGCAATCCGCACCAGTTGCGCGTGCCTAAAATGGCGTTAATCAAGCAACAGGTTATCCATCCTCCTCCTCTGCTTCGCGATCGATACAGATCATTCCCATCTGGAACCAGGAGAGCGAATCTCCCACAATGCCTTGCGCAGCTCCAGTTCCCCCTGACTGCTTATTTAAGACTGAAATAAAGAAGGCTTCCCCTGAAAAGAGAATCAATAAATCGATCGTATTATCGCTAAGTTTAAATCACAGAATATAAAAAAGGGTACTCAAGATGATACATTTGGGGCTTTATATTGATTTAGAACTGATTCCATCGGTATCACTCTATGCAGGCGCAACAGGCAGTTTACTGAAAGAATTCTAGTGTTAAATACCATTGCGTTAAAGGAGAATAAATATATTAATAAAAGAATTTCTCAAGCTCTACATGTTTCAGACATTTTTTTTTTCAAAAATACCGATTTTGAATCGTAACGACCTTTTAGTAAACAAGCCCTCTTAGGCGACCAGCTTGTTCGCCCAATATATTCGAATTGTTAAATTCTTGTTATAGAATGCAATTTTTTTTTAAATTTCACTTTGATATTTGATAACCCAAAAATATAATTTTAAATTAATTCTAATACAAAATACATCGCATACAAATTTTTAAAAACGCAAATGTTACGAAATAAATGTGGAATTGAAAATTCTTTTTTGATTTCATACCCAAGAAACGCAATTCTTTAAATTATAATTTCAATATGGGTAAAAGCAAGAGTTTGGATGTTTTGATGGAAGAGTTTGAATTTCATCACACTAAAAATACTTTTACAGATTGTATATTCCATTAAAAATAAAGAAATCAACTTCATTTCTATATGTTATTGTTGTTGTTACTAATGGCACTTGCCATGGACAAGCCCCCCCCCTCTAATACAGCAGTAGATTTAAGCCGAAAGGAGTGTTTCTTGCTTTTAAAGTAGGGCCAAGAGTACGACTTAGCTACACACTCACCACATTCGCTTGCTCAGCCCCCTTTTACAGGGGGCACAGTCACACACCTCACAGATAGCACTCAGCAGAACAACCATGCCCTATCCAGGACTCCCAGAACAGGAGGAAGACGCGCTATCTCTGTGCCAGAAAGCCGGCATTTCATATTTGTATAATTTTTATCATAAACCAGTGGAAGTGGTCCTCACAAAACTTTTTTGTACACTTTCCAAGTCGTGTTTCTAGTTGTCGTTCTAAAGAATGCCTCGCATGAATTTGTAGCGCAATAGTAAAAAAACATTTTTTGGCTTGAATTTGGCATTTTAATTGAATCTATCATGTCATTCTTGGCGATTTTTTTGTTGATTAATTTTTTAATGCTGTTTACTCTATTCTAAAATCGAATTTGTGTGTTAAGACGTTTTTCCCAATCGACCTAGGACAAAATCTTGACATAAAGCTGCACTTGTAATCTCAAATCCCATACTTAATTTGATATATTTAAGTTGCTGCATAGTGCTTTTCCGTTTGCCAGGAGCCAGCAAAAAGTCGCCAAATAATGCAGAATTCCGCCAAATTTCTTTGACGATTTTTTGTTGGTGCCCGGCTAACGGAAAAGTACCGGTAGCATATTTTAATTATCGCATTTACGTGTTTCTGAAAGAGCAGACTGACGGACACTCAATTCGTAGTTGAATTGTGCTCAAAATCTGACAAATTCTTATACTGTAAATGTTAAATTTGAGCACTAAATCTTATCTATCTGCCCCACATCTTTTGTAGTTATATTAATAGCCAAACTGGCTGACTTTTTCTGAACAAATTTTGATTAAAATTTGATAGAAATTTATGATTTTAATGTAAATACCATATACCAAATTTCATCCATCTAGTTTAAAGTGTTTTATATTTATCTTTATCTCAGACAGATAGATCGGCATAATACCAAAAATGTATTGCTCAAACTCAAAAGTTCGTTAAAATCCCGAGTTCGATTTTTTTTCTCCGTATATAAGAAAATAAGTCGGCATTTGGGTGGGGGGGGGGGGCACTAACCTTCTGTTCACAGGATCTTACCTTCCCATCGCGTCCCTAGTTATTCCATCCCTCTGGTCCGCTCCAACTGGCAAAGGATATTCCGCACACACCGCACAATCTTGCCATGAAAGTGTAAAAACTGTGAAAAACTTTGAAGAATTATATTTTTAAACGGATATGAATTAATCAAAAAGTAATGCCATTAGAAATGCGATCCAGCACAAATAATTATTTAGATTTATGACCAAACATTATGAATGGAGTTGAAAATGTTTTATGATAGAAACAGTCCTGTCATCACAAAATGGTTTTTTCTATGATGGTTAGATCATTTGCCACTGCTCTTTCCTTTTTTTAAATGATAGTTGAAGAAAAGAAACTTCGCAGCTGATTGATTTATTCGAAAACGCAAGAAACGAGATTTGGCTTTAGTTACATATTATTTTCCAGAGGAAATGAAAAATCTACGTGACTTATAGCTTTTTTTTAGCTTTTTAGCTAAAATAGCTTAATAGCTTTTTTTTATTTTTACGTTTATCAACTAGATTATTAACTTCAAGATCATGAGTATTCTATCTGTCACTTAATTCATTCGTCGCTTAGAAAGAGTTATTGAAACGACTAAATTTATGTTCGACTTGCAGATAAAATAAATCAAGTCCATATAAGTAAGGTAAGGGTACGGTTTATATTACTATTTCAAAGAATTGTAAGGTTCTATGTATCTATGTTTGGTTCTATGTTTCTATGTAGGTGATTCCTTGTTCGGCATGTATTTATATTCCGCTTCAAAAAAACGTGGAATAATAAGAAAGCTTAATAACGGTTTTTTTTTTATTTTTACTTTTATCGAATTATTAACCCTTTGCACTCTAGCGGCGCTGCTGCGGCGCCCGAGCGTTTTAAAACTTTAAATCGAACTACGCTGCCACGACGCTATGGTGTTTTGTAACTGAATCTCCTTATTTACAATATGCGATAAGATAGTTTTCGTGGACTAGGCTCTGTTTTCATTGCAGCCAAATCTGAGCTCAATTTAGTTAGTCTCAGCGTAGTATTCGCTTGAAACAGTCTTGGCAGTAAATATAGTATCTAAAAAGTATTTGAACCCTAAAAATACGGAAGAAGATAAGATCAGCTCGAGTTCGGACGAATTCGATCGAAAATCGTTTCGAATTGCTGGTTCGCACAAGCAAAAAAGGCCTCGAGTGCAAAGGGTTAAATACTAGCTCTTACCCACGACTTCGTACGCATGTACAGTGGGACAAACAATTGAGGATACACCTTACTTGATAAATCCAACTTTCAATCGAAATAACACATTAACTAGAAGTGCAAACGCGTTTTTATTTTCACAAGTAACAAAAGGGTTAATTTACAGTAAAAATAACGAAAATCAACAAAAAAATATCTAAAATTAAAAATTTCACAAGTATTTGAAATAAACATAGGCAGAATTTTACCTCAAAAAATTAAGGATACACCAATAAAATTTGTGTAACATATCGCATACAAAGACAGTGTCAATATTTGGTTGCATGTCCTTTGGCTTTTATAATGTCTTCCAAACGTCTTGGTACCGATTCGACCAATTTTTGGTGGTATTTGGAGATATTTTATCCCATTCTTCTCGTAAAACTTGCTTTAAATGGGCTTTGTTCCAAATTTGATGTTTTTGGACCTCTGTTTCAAGTGCGGTCCACAAATTTTCTATTTCATTAAGGTCAGGGGACTGTGGTGGTGTGTGCAATTGCTGTTTACAATGAAAAAGACACCATATATTGACATTACGTGATGTTTGTTTGGGGTCGTTGTCTTGTTAAAAAATAAAATTTCCATTTAAACCCAATTTTTTTCACTTTCTTTAAGGTTGTTGTTGAGTATATCTATATAAAGCTTATGATCCATTATACCATCTATAAAAACTAAATTTCCTACCCCATTTGAAGCCATACAACCCCAAACCATGATGGAGTCTCCATCATGTTTAAATGTAGGAAGAATATTTTTTTGGATCCAAAGCGGTGTTCGGCTTTCTCCAAACGGTGCGACTGCCATCACTCCCAAATATGTTGAATTTACTTTCGCCACTAAATATAACTTTCTTCCAAGAGTTATCTGTCTTCAATTGATGAGTTTTTGCAAACTCCAAACGCTTGTTCTGATTTTGTAATCTTATGAAAGGTTTCTTTCTAGCTACTCGACTGCTATATCCAGCCTGTCTAATCACATTTCTCACAGTTTCAGCACTTACACTTTTGCCCATTATTAGAGAAGTTTCTGCAGCTAGTTTGACTGCACTTAGTTTAGGATCAATCTTGATATCTTTCAAAATTTTCCTTTTGGTTACAATGCTCAGAATACTTTTCCTTCCTCTTCCACTTTTATTTTCAATTAATCCATCGCTTTTAAATCTTACAATGATTTTCTGGACACATGAGTGGCTTCTACCAACAATTTCAGCTACTTCATGATAAGAATTTCCTTTCTTAAATAACCTTAATATAAATTTTCTTACATCAATACTGGTCTCTCTTCGAAGACCCATTTTCCATTTAAAATTGTGACTTTAAATTCACATAACCAACTTCAAAAGACAAAAATAGAAGCCGAAAAGGTTTAAGATAAAATTGGCCAAACTTTGGCTATGACAGTGGAAAGCAGAAAAAAATCTAGCAGTAGTTATACATAAATTTTATTGGTGTATCCTCAATTTTTTGAGGTAAAAATCTGCTTATGTTTATTTCAAATACTTGTGAAATTTTTAATTTTAGATATTTTTTGTTGATTTTCGTTATTTTTACTGTAAATTAACCCTTTTGTTACTTGTGAAAATAAAAACGCGTTTGCACTTCTAGTTAATGTGTTATTTCGATTGAAAGTTGGATTTATCAAGTAAAAGTAAGGTGTATACTCAATTGTTTGTCCCACTGTATATGTGAGAACAGTCAGTCTATTCACAATGTAAAATGTTATCAAAACCGTATGCATACATAAATTTTCAACATCAATTGGAGCAACGCAAAGACGTGAATTTAAAGCACCATTTGGGGTTATGCAAAGCAGATTAGAAACTTTTAATTTCAATTAATCTTATTTTTATTCAAAAGCACTTCTGGAGGAATCAAAAGATCGATACATTAAAAATGTTTAATTTTAAATTTATCATACATTACGAAAATAAAACAGAATCGTTTGAAATAACCAGTCGAAAACATGTTACTTCTAACATCATTAGCATGGGGGAAAATTACTTGAAACTATAAAGGAACTTTTAAAAATTTAATCGGAAAAGATGAAAGTAAGCAAAAGGAATATGTACAGCAAGAAAAAAAATCAAGAGAAATGAACAGGAAATATCGAATTATTTTAACATAAGAACAGCGTAAGAAAAAAAAATTAATAAACCTTCCTTTAGAATAGTAAGATAATATTAAAATAAAAAACGGAAACAGAAAAATAAAAACAAACGATTAGATTTTTTAAAAATTTTTTTTGTTCTGATGAAAAAGGCTTTCTGTCGGAAAAATCCTACAATAAATCACCAAGAATTCCATTAGATAAGATAATATTAAAAGAATACCGGAAATAGAAAAATAAAAACAAACGATTCAAAAAGCTCAGGCAGATGTTTTCAGATTTTTTTTTTATTTTTGGCGGGAAAGTTAGTTTTTAATTAATAAAAAATTAACCACTCAATTAACCGGAATAAAAATTTGTCTATGTTCTTCTGTAGATTATAATCTATCTCTGTTCTAAATTTCATCCAATGTTCTTCAACCATTATGGCGTGATTGAACACCATCATCCATCCATCCATCCAAACTTTCACATTTATAATAGTAGTATAGAAATACGACTTTGTTCCTATGAATCATATAAAAAGAATAAAAAATTCAGAAAATAAAATTGTATATGCTTTAACAGATACACTAAAATAACAAATTAATTCATGGATTAGGAAATGAAGTACGTAACGAAATGAAATTCGACACAAAAGTAGCCACGTATTACGCTATCCAAATGGATTCTACTTCTGATATTTCCCTTATTAAGCAAACTTCGGTCATTATTAGGCATGCAAATTTTGAAGATGAGTCATTTGTAGGGTTTATTAAAGCAACTGATGCGACTGGAGAAGGACTACAAAAGCTCTAATGAGAGCACGAAGTGAGCCTGATCTAGATTTTGTGAATTGTTGTGGACAAACATGAAGCAACGGTTAGAACATGAAAGAGAAATATAAAGAACAATCTACAACAATTGCTCTAAACTGTCATGCAATTTATACCTATGGCATCCTTTAAAGTTATTAATTTATGATGCCGCTTCAAGCAGTAATTTTAATCATGTCAGAACATGATATTATTTGGGGAATGAGGTTTTCTGGCTCCAACGAAAATCCGTAGGCGAAACATAAAAATTTTATTATCTGCACGAGCATCTCAAAAATTAACTTTTAATAACGCTTTGTCATTGCATTTACAAAAGCTCTGATTTTTAAAAAAACTAATAACTACAACAAATAAAACCTAGAAAAATGTCATTTTGATTATATGAAATGAAATAAACAGGAAATGTAATAATTTTTTTAAACAATCAATGCGGGACAGTTTTTTTTTGATCATTTGCAATACTAAAATGATTCATTCAGTGAAACAATTAAAATGAATAAAAACATAATTTAACTTGCACGAGAACGTGGTGCTTGGCCTTTTCAAGAAATGATGTTCTGACACGATACATTGAAATATGTATAGCAGATTTTATTTAAATCTTTTATTTTTTATTTCATTTTTCAAATATTTATTGAAATGTTAATGCGATGGGGTTTTCTGGCGTCAACAAAAATTCGATGTGAAAAATAAAAATTTTATTATCTGCACGTGCATTTCAAAGAATCAGTTTTTAATAACATTGCATTTATAAAAGCTCTGATTAAAAAAGATAATTTATTTATCACCGAAAATAAAACCTAGAAATAAAAATTTGAGCACGTGATTATATGAAATGAAATAAAAATTAAATGTGATATTTTTTTAAACAATGAATGCGAGACAAAGTTTTTTGGATCGTTGGCAATACTAAAGTGACTCATTCGGCGAAACAATTGAAATGAATAAAAATATAATTTAACTCGCACGAGCATGTGGTGCTTGGCCTTTTCAAGAAATGATGTTCTGACATGATACATTGAAATATGCACAGCAGATTTCATTTAAACTTTTTATTATTTTTAAAATCATATGTTCTAGCAATTCTAACCCTCAGGGGCTCGCCTTCTATAGGTGGGTACGGGTGTCCCAATCCCGAGGTTCCCAGGGATCTTTACTCCCTTTATGTTTATGCTACTCTTCACCTTCTTCTGTCTGCTTTTTCTTCTATCCCTCGACGGCAAGCGAGGGAGCTCACCATGAGAAGCTGTCGCCGCTCTGTTTGCTTCTTGCTTCTCATGGACAGCCAAAAACCCCACGTGTTGGCCGTGCGTGGCGACCCATTAGACGGGTGGTGCACTGTGGTCCCTAGTGTATCAATTGGCTGGTTGCTAGCCACCTGAGTGATTAGTCTGCTAGGGATCAAGCGAAGGGGTTACTCCTTGGGCTTGGCGTTAAGGGTGGTCCCTGTCCCCGGGGGTGAATCCCAGCGTATAGGTATCGATTAGCTCTATGGTATGCGCCGAGGCTGGCGACGTCTAGAGCCGGTGGCTGTCATCCCTTGTTGGGCTCCGTGGTGGGTGGTGCCGTCGGACCCGAATTTTTTAAAAATCGTATGGGCTCCTCCAAACGTGGTCCCTTCAGTGGGCGTCGAATTGTACCAAATAATTATAATTTTGAACATTACTTTGACCAATTTTTTATTATTAAACGACTATCCGATAAAAATGAAACTTTTGAGAATGTATCGCCATTTCTAGTTCAGAAGGCCATTAATGCAACTGTTGGAGATGTGATATCAATAAAATAAATGCGCTCTGGTGACTTGTTAGTAGAAGTCGACTCTCGAAAGCAAGCCCAAAACATATTAAAATTGAAAGCTCTATCAAGTATCTTAATCAGTGTCAGCCCCCATACATCATTAAATACATCTAAAGGTGTAATTACTTGTGGGGAAATTTTGAATCTCTCTGTCGACTACATAGCCAATGAACTAAAATCGCAAGGAGTGGAAAATGTCCGGCGAATTACCATCAGGCGTAATGGAGAAATAATAGAAACAAAACACCACATCTTAACATTTAAATCTCCAAAATTACCAGAATATATCTATGAAGGCTACATCAAATTACCTGTTAGACCCTATATCCCGAACCCACTTAGATGCTTCAAGTGCCAACGCTTTGGCCATTCAAAAACAAATTGCCGTGGCATACTTACTTGTGCCCGATGCGCAGAAAAAGGCCATGATAGCCAGCAGTGTGCCGCAACTGAAGAGTGCGTGAACTGTGGTGGCGATCACACATCCTACTCTCGATCCTGCCCGCGTTGGCAACAAGAAAAACAAATCACAACTCTAAAAATTAAAGAAAATCTCTCTTATCCTGAAGCTAGGCGTAAAATTTTAGCTCAAACTCCTACTCCTGGCGCAACATACGCTTCCGTTGCACAAAGGTCATTTTGTGTAAACTGTTCTTGCACACACTGTGTTAAAAACGCCACGCCTTCCAATCAGCTGAAAAATATTTCATCTTCTGACACTGAAAACTCCATCAGTAGTACGCCTGAAACTCCTATAATTTCAAAAAAGAAATCAAGGAAAAAAAATCAAAAATCGATGACATTGAAGCTTGCTAAACGCGGTCATTCATTACAAGACGTTCCTCAAAAATTGAAAAAGTCAACATTAAAAAATTCCGTCGCTCTTGGGCTTGCGACGCAAGGTAATGTCCATAAGGACTTAACGTCCATTTTCGGCATTCCAAATAGCCCTGATATTAAGCTGCACCCATCCGATGATGAGGATGACTTGGAGATGAGTTGCGAAAATGAAGCAACCCAAACTAATGCATCTAAAACTTCTTCAAAACCGCTCTCTTAATGGGTACCTTCCTCTCATGGAACTGCCGTGGTCTTCGCTCCAAATTTCAAGACATAAAGTCCATTTGCAATATTTATCATCCTGTTTGCTTTGGTGTTCAGGAGACTTTCTTGACACCCAACATTCCTATCAAACTACGCGGATATAGCTGTGTTCGGAGAGATGCAGACACTGGATCTCATAGTTCTGGTGGTGTCTGTATCTTTACGTCTAATTTATATCCGAGCACACCTCTAAAACTGCATACCTCTCTTCAGGCTGTGGCTGTACAAGTTCATGCACGAACGTTGGTCACAGTCTGCTGCATTTATCTCCCGCCTCATGATAGCATACGTCAACAGGATCTTGATAACTTAGTGGACCAGTTTCCGAAACCCTTCATAATAATCGGCGATTTCAACGGACACAGTACTTTATGGGGCTCGAATAGTACAAACTCTCGTGAGCAGCAGATCGGACAGTTTATTTCAAATAATTGTCTCTGTCTGCTCAACAATGACGAGCAAACTTACTTCCACTCGCCCACACGTAGTTTCCACTGTATTGATTTGGCCATATGCTCTCCTGAACTGCTGCCGTTGTTGAATTTAGCAGTTGGAGACGATCTTCACAATAGCGATCACTTTCCCCTAATCATCTCCCATGCTGATAGCCGGGATGCGACATTTCGTCCTCCGCATTTTCTATTCCAGCGGGCTGAATGGAATACATTTTCCCAACTTGTAATTATCAATGAGGCTATGGTCAGTCATACAGATATCTCGACAGCAGTACAAAATGTCATTGACACAATAATGAACGCCGCTAACACCACCATTCCAAAAACATCCCCACGTCTGAGAAAATTTCGTAGACCGTAGTGGAATGAAGCTTGCCGTGACAGTCATAAGGAACAAAAAAAACTCTGTAATATATTTAGAAGGTACCCAACGACTAAGAACTTCATTGCTTTTAAAAGAGCCAAAGCGCTAGCTCGCCGCATCCGACGTCGTAGCCAGAGAGAATCATGGACTAACTTTGTTTCAACCATCACATCCACTGCTTCCAGTAAACTTTTATGGAAAAAGGTAAAGGCTGCCAATGGGAACTATCATGAAACTTCGTTTCCTGTTTTAAAAACTGGTAATATGCTGCATTCGAGGCCATTAGACGTGGCTAATATTCTCGGCCAAGCGTTTGCACAAATTTCCGCAACCGATTCTTGCAGTCCGAATTTTCTAGCAATTAAGAATCGGACGGAGCGGTTGCCTTTGCGATTTCAAGCCCGAAATACACTTCCATACAACTGTGAATTCAGGATGTTTGAATTGGAAACGGTGCTGACTCAAGCCCATGATACCAGTCCTGGTCCAGATGGAATCACATATAACATGCTTCGCCATTTGAATACCATTTCCCTGTCAATCTGTTACTGCTTTTTAACAGAATATGGACTGAGCAGAAATATCCCTCACAATGGCGAGAAGCTATTGTGATTCCTATATTGAAACCTGGCAAAGAACCATCTGTTCCTCTGAATTACAGGCCCATTGCTCTTACAAACTGTCTGTGTAAGACCTTCGAGCGCATGGTCAATGCTCGCCTAATTTTCGAATTAGAAAAACAAGGATGCATCTCTCCGTTGCAGAGTGGTTTCCGAAGAGGTCGCTCGGCCTTCAACAACCTCGTTCTACTGGAAACCCAAATACGCAATGCTTTTGTGAGAAGAAACCACCTTGTTTCAATATTTTTTGACATTGAAAAGGCATACGACCGTGCATGGCACTACGGCATACTTTCAACACTTTTTACTCTAGGTTTTAGAGGTAACTTGCTCATATTTTTACAAAACTTTTTCACACAACGTTCCTTTCGAGATCGAGTTGGTAATTTTTATTCTAATCATTTTATTCAATCTGAGGGCGTTCCGCAGGGTAGTGTTCTCAGTATCACTCTTTTTATTGTTCATCTGAGCCAGATTTTAAATCATTTGCCTTCATCTGTTACTGGAACACTTTATGTTGACGACCTGCATATTAAATCTTGGGAGACGACATTAATGAA